>APFE031511472.1:0-12952 GCA_000404065.3 Pinus taeda
AGCTAGATATGGTCTTGTAAAGCACTTCACCTCTCTCTCTCTCTCGAGGCTCATGCTTTAGGGGGCATCTGTTACGCAGTAATTTGTCACTTTTGGTCCCCGTCCTTGTTACCCTTTCTTTCACACACTGGAGGACACATTTATGGACCTGTGACCAGTGACACAACTTAAAAACACTTGCATTGGATTCTCCTAAGTATGAACTTCAAAATCCCTGAAGACAACTTTTGAAGATTAGCCCTAAAAAATGCCCTTTTTCCATTAGCACGGGTCCACAGTGTCTAACCTGCACCAATGGCTCAGTTCCTCCAAAGAGGGCGCGCCCATGGACGCTCTGTCACAGAACAAAGCCCGCGCCACCCAAATTTGGTCATGATTTTTGGCCAGCGCACACTGAACCGTTTTTTCCTCCATTGCTCATGCAGTTCTCTGGGGAAAAATCCCATGGAAGTGGTCGAGTGTCGTCTTTTTTATGCATGACAACCCAGTTCAAAGGCTATTCTGGGACAATGCCAAATCTTCAGTAGGTGTCCAGATACAATGCATACTTCCTCCTCCTCCATCTATAAATGACTGTCACCCTGCATTGAACCAACAAGTTTTTGCTAGAGCTAAGGTGAGCTAAGATTATGCTGGACTGATAGTGAGACTTGAGAGCTATAGAGGAGTTATGCTGCCAAAATATTGAGAGAGAAGAGGTCACTTTGCAAGGCATGTTTAACTGCTAACCCAGTCAGAGGAGGTTCAACGTCAGGCCTCTTTGGTTGTAATCCTTCTCTTCTTTTATTGAATAATGAATGACTATCATTATGGTTCCACTCACGTGTCTTCTGATGATATTTGAGTTATATCTTGTCTAACCGATATATAATTGCATGTACTGGATTTTACGCTTGTGTTTGTATTGTTCTTTGCTTGTGCAGGTGTCCATTTACGTGGAGCGTAAGGATTGTGACCAGCCAAAGCTAAAGGATGGGAACGGCGTTCCTTCTACAACAAATAGCGTTGGATTCCAGGTAGATCATTCTGATCGATCTTTTGATTTATGCAATTAGGAACCTGCGTGTAGCGTGTGTGATTGTTGCTAGACCCGTGTTGGGCTAGTGGGATCGCCTCTGTCCGAAGAGGGGATTTACCAGTTCAACAAGAGCCTATATGGGCTTGAGTCCCTCAAGGCAGGGCCCAGGGAAATGGAAGAGATTGAAGTTTTATTCTCTGCAAATAAATAATATAGGATGTTAGGTTGTTTAGTTTCCATCTGTGTGAAGTTGGAGTGTTTTTTGTGAGGCTTAGTTTTTTCTATTCATGTATGTTTTGTTTGAATTTGTGATCAATTTGCAGACAACTGATGCATGTACATTGTTATCAAGCATCTTCCATTGGAATATGGTTGTCGATTATGATTTGTTAGCAAAGCCTGAAACGATATCCTCTATGGTGGAGTTGCATCACTTGGCTATAGCGTGAAAAAATTCTGTTGGGGAAAACAAAGAGGGAAACTTGTGATGTTCTAGAGGGTTGGATTTATTTTGCTGTGTATATAATTAATGTCTAGAGGATTCTTGCATACATACACAACTAGCCACTGTGTGTAGAAATGCAAATAAATGGCTCTCGTTTGGGAAATAGCAGATTTTATTTTTCTTTCCTGTAAGATGAAGATGCTCAATGGAAGAAAATGTCTGTAGACTCTACGGAACGAGAGACAACAATAACTGTGGTATTTTTCATGCAGCATAAAAACATAATTTTGACCTCGAAAAGATGTAGTGAAGGGAAAAGCTTTTGGGGTTTTGATTCAAACGATTGAACAAGATCGAAATACAGTTGATGGTGAATGTCGAGTGGGCAGATATGGCCATGACTCAACACGAGATATCACACAGGATTCAGATCCATTTTTTTCTTAGAGGCAAATCGATGGGAAGCAATGTTGCAAGGGTATTGAGAAATTTATAATTAGATTTTCAACTAAGAGAAAACATAATTGGATTCCCCTGAGATACCATTTTTGTAGACCTACGTGCCATCGCCAATACATTCAAACCACTATAAATTCTTCAGTTTGTAGAAGATCAAAATATGGATCATTCGGGAAGAATTCCGCCTGTGGCGTTGTTGTTGATCTTGATGCTCTACATGGAAGATTCCCTTCATACACCCTGCTTTTGATTTTCTATGTTATATTCGAAGAGAAACCAGGAGTGGGAGATTACACATCTGTGCAAAAGATAGTCAATGCCCTGCCTTTGGGAAACTTGCTATGCATATCTATTTCTATCTATCTCAAACTATCATTGTGCATGGAGGTAGCTAGAACGTAAAAGTTCTTGTCTCAACATCATCCAAAAGTTCTCCACTGATTCCATCTACCTCTGCTCTGCCCTGCTCTCCAAAACAATGAAAGCTTTAGGAATCGATCCAATCATTTCCCTGTCCCTTCAGAAGAAAACTAGTGGGTTACAATTGTGGAGCTTACACAATGCCCTAATGAGATGAACAAGATGAAACCATGTGTAACACCCTCCTCCCACATTTACCCAAGTAACTAGCCATCCAGGGTAAACATGTGATGATAGGCTACTATGATTGGATTCAACCTCCTATGTGACCTTAAGGAAATGGAATGCATGGAAACATCACACATAGTCATCCAACATCAACTTCAGGACTCACAGAAAAAATCAATCCAACACTTCAAACATCTTTCCCTTGGGTCCTACTAAAATTTTGACCATCTTAGTCCTGAGTCGCTCTCATGCTATAGGCATGACAACGTCTAGAAACCTAAAGTATCTCTCACATGGTTATGTGTTATCATCTAGGGACTTAATTTTCCAGTTCTGTGCCAACGACCCCGAGATTTAAGCCACTTTTTTAGGCCTAGAGCCCAGGTCACTGCCCAAAATGGAATGATAGCTTAAGATCAGTCAAAGAACAGGGAAACAATGATGCCAAAGAAATAAGTTGGACAAGACCTTAACCGGACCCCTAGTAGCCATGACATGCATTTTGTCAAACATATCATCAACATATAACGTACAGGTGTAAACTACAGAATTAAGTGTAAGGATCTCATATATATCTGAGAATAACTATGAACCATTGCTCCCTTGTGTCATTTTATACATTATCATCTATTAGGCTATAAGTACATTATCCATTCATTTACAAGTAAAAGGATGTTGAGAGCCATACATAGTTGCTGTAATAAAACATACATATAACCAGCATAATAGGGACAAAAATATCATAAAAATAGAAACCATAAAATCCACATATACATCAATACATTTACGCATGAAAATAAAGGGAATGAATTTCTCATTAATGAATGCAATAAACCAACCGGAGATGTGACTACCATGTTTCACATGACCATAGATTAGCTAAGCTAGGTCTCCCTTCAACCAATCACCCCCATGCCATATTCCAAGCAGGAGTGTGGGACTCATATAACACACCAAAAAAAAACCAAAAAGAATGGATACCACCAGAGTTCTCCGCCTACACCGTGAGGAAGTTGAGTTACTCATAGTCTCTCAGGGTTTACCGTAATCCACTATCTAATCTAGGGATCACTAGGCCCTACAACAAGACACACTCTCTAGGCTTTACAATACATCCCATCCTGGGAATACTAGGCGCAACAGAGAAAATCCCACCTCTTGCCTTTACCATATATCCCCCATTCATTGGCAAAGATTCCTAGGCCAACTGAAGCACACAATCTTTCTTTATCGGAACCCACAGTCTAGTGCAGGGGTTACTAGGCCATTTGCTTTACCATGATCCACAATCTTGTTAAGGGACCCCTAGGACATGTGTTTTCCAGTTCAGAGATCGACCTCACTTAGCTTTGAATCCATCCGACCATCCCACTTGAACAGAATATGAGAAACCCATCTCATCAAAGCTATGAGGAAATGGAAAGGCTGGGCGGAAGAAAACTGTCACACCTGGCAAAACCCATGCCATGATAGAAAAGAACCACATGCAATACCATGCATGCCGAATCTAACAAGGAAAATACACATGCAATGAAGAATGTTGTAGTTGCTTGATCCTACCTTTCCCTACTTGATCTTTTGTTCCTCTTGCCTTCTCTACCTTCCTTACTCAAATGCCAAAGTGCTTCATGAAAACTCTGTGTGTCCAAGAGTGAGAGAGAGAACGAATAGAAGAGAGCTCCAAAAATGAACTGATCAAGCTTGCCAACTGATCCTCAAAAGCCTTTTTGTAAATGAGGCCTCTATTTTCTTCATTTCCCATCATTTTCCTTCAATTTCCTCCTCACATGCAACATGTGACCTTTCACCTTCCTTTTCTCCTAATTCCATTATTTTCATAAATAAACGTGACAAAAATTCCATTTTTCCTTTCTAAATCCTTAGCCATTGCCTTTGATAATTTCCTTAGCCATAAACAACCAAATGAATAGCCACACTAGGATATCTTTCCCACCATTCATCTTGAATACGTGCCCCATCAACCGTGGTATTATATATTTTTACATGGAATTTTTACCTGGGTTGTTACAGAACCCTCCCCCTTGGGGGACACCATCATCGGTGTTCAATGACGGCTATAAAAAACAAGACTGTAGGAAACAAAACATACTGCCCATGGAACTTTATAACACAACTCATTGCAATATTTATAATGAATGACCTGCTCAAAAGAAAAACATCATGACAACATGACCAGATAACAACCATACTCCATACTGGAGCTTTAGAACAAAACTCGTTATGGTATTTACAATAACCACATATACACATATGTACATTTGCTAAACTAGAAAATAAAGGATATGATGCTTGCATCTGCAACAAGGGAATCTAGAAGCTCACACTTCCACCCTCAAAATAATACCAGGATTCACCTCCTTCTGAGGAAGTCCATAATCCACTTCCATAGTCAAAGCTACTTCCACTATCCAACACTATGATCCTGTTCCACTTGTCCTCTTACCGAATAGTTACTGGCTCATTGTTCTACAGTGCACTCCCATTGTGCATCTGATTCCATCTAGTAATGATCATGACCAAAAAAATTATATCCCCTACCTTCCCTTGTCTGTTACATAGTCCCTCGAGCAATCTGGTCTCTCTTTCCGTGCATTCACAAACCTTCAAAGTTCCCTAACATCCCCTATCCTAGACAATCCATCCCTTGGCAAGACTTCACATTGTCTCACAAAAGACAGTTTATGGGAAGCAAGCAAAGGATAAAAAGGAAGAAGTAGGATGAAGAAGGAGGCCATAATTTCTCTTTTCTCTCTCTCTAAAAGCGCACATTTTTGGATTCATCTCTCCCTCTGTTGTTCACATTTTTGGGGGGAAAATATTGCAGGGAGTTGAAATTTCTAGGTAATTGGTCAATTGTTGCACAAGTTGTAATTTTGGGGAAACTAGCTATTATAGAAAGGCTAAAATTCTAGGTCAGATAGACAAAGCAAAGTGTAGGATCATATTGGGTGACTTGACTTGGAGGAGAACACTAGGTTTTACGATAGGTCTAGGTGTGTCTCTCATTGAACAAGAATAATTTATCTATTATAAAAGGTTGTTCGGTTTTCCCCATTGTGGGATTTTCCTAGGGTAAACCTTGTCTTCTTTTGTGTGTTGTGATCTATATTGTTCCATTGTTATTTATGGTTCAAATTCTGAAGTATAATTGTTTAAAGATATATTGAAATAAGTTAAAAGAATATCTACATCAAAACTAATCATAATTTCATAAACATTGTGCTAACCCTAATTTCACTAAGAAAATCAATATGATATTAGAGCTTTGGTGAAGGAGGAAGGGAACACTGATATCACCTTGAAAAACCCTAGAGATAATTTTATTCAGGTCATTCTTGAATATTGGTTCTTATGGCTTCTTCCATGAAATATGAAAACAAGATAGTGGAAGCATATAATTTTAGAGATTGGAAAGTTAGAATAGATATTCTTCCTCCCAAGAACAAGGTTTTGGACATCGTTATAGGGAACACTATCAAATCATTTAATGAAGCAGGGAGGAAAAAATTCAGGGAAGATGATATCAATGTTATGAAATTCTAGTAGACTCCATTAGGGATCTTGGTTCCCTACATTGCAAAACTTGATACTTCAAAGAAGACGCGTCATTCCCTAATGAGTCTTTACACTATCAAGAATGTTGGTCAATCAATGAGCTTGAAGAATAAAATACAAAATACAAGGATGACTTATGATGATACCATGGCTTCTTACTTCGTAAGGATTTCTCAACTAATATATCATATCCAAGCAATTGGAGAATTCATTCTTGATCAAGAACTAATGATAACAGAATTCAATGTTCTTCCTAGATCATGGGATGCTTTTGTAGCAGGCATAGCAGTTGGAAGGAAGATCCTACATTTGAACAAATTACGACATCATGTGCTCAAGAAGAAGAAATTTTGATGACTAGATATATTCAATATGAGGAAGCTCCAACACTTACAACTCATTTCAAGAAAAATGGAAAGAAGAAGTTTGGACCTCAACACAAGAAGTCGAGAAAAGGATCTTATTCCGCTAAGAATTATAAATATTTATCAAAGATACAATGTTATGGTTGTTAGGAATATGGACATTTAAAGAAAGAGTGTCCTATCATGGCTAATAAAAATAAACGAAAAGGAAAACAACATGCTTATGCAACCCAGTTAGATTTCTCTCGATATTCGTCTCACAGCCCAAGTCGAACTAAATTATTTGCCCAGCGTCTTGCATTTTATAGATTAGCGAAAAGTGAAAAAAATTGGTCTCCATGATCCTTTCTTCAAAATCCAGTTGTACTGAGTAGTTCTTTTCTTACGGAAAAATTGAACAGATATTGGCCTTCAGAATCTAGTGGTATTCAATACTTGTTTTTCTTCCGGCAAAAGTGAATGCTAAAATTGCATATTATTTCTTGCAGATTTTTTTACCTTCAATTATTTTTTATACATTTAAACGAATATTGTCTGCGTTCATGTCTTGAAACATAACCATATCGTGTTCTTTTTATTAGATGGATACGTGGTTTAATATCATAATCGCATGAGAGACAAACATAGAATAGAAAATAATCTATATATATATATATATATATTTTATGGGGTGAAATAATAAGTAGGTAAATTTTCATTGTGTCTTTATTTTTAATTAATTTTCAATTATTTGGTTTATTATTTTTTTTTCTTATGTTATAACGCCAATGGTTTTACTTAATTTATAAATAGTTTTATTTTATTTATGATTAGTTTTATATTTTTATTTTGTTCATAGATGTATATATATGCACTGTTTATGGAGGGAGGTTTTATTTTTTTTGAATTGAATGCCTAGATTGATTGTCAAGGGCTTGCTTCTTCTTAATGTTTATCAATTATTGTAGTGTATTACAAAGTTTGTTAAGTTGCATTAACTTTTAATAAATTTAACAACGTGCCATTTGCCTCCCCACCCACCAATTTCCTAGGGATTTTAAATTCTTTCAATTCTAATAAATTGTTCATTATTATACCTCCTTGACTTGCTATTAATTTTTCTTTGACTTAAAAGCTTTAAAATCTATCCAAATTTAACATTATGAAATTAAATTTATTATTTTTAAATTAATTTTATTTCTATTTATCTCAAATATGATTAGTTGAAATGTCTCCCCTCTTATTGTGTAATGATGGCAAGAATTGAACTTTGTGTACTATATCACTAATTACACTGTACAATAAATATAAATAATTTGAAAAATAACATTATATATTACTTATTGATGATGATGATGATGGTTAACGTCCACTGAGACCAAACTTTGGACTATCGGACCTAAAGAAACGAATTATTTAGTTTGATTTAAGATTTGATTCCTATTCTCAAAAAGCTTGTTGAGAAGCCTCTTGAGCTCACTATAATTTTGACATCGTAAAAGGCTAGGAAGGTCAGTATTGTAACAAAGATTGTGAAATTGAGATCTAATGTGGTTGTACGCGGGGCACTCTAAAAGGAAGTGATTTTCATCCTCGATGATCATATTCTCACAAAGATGGCAGATCATTTCCATCCATGGTGTTTTAGGAACTGCCCAACGACCCGTTTCACTATGGAGCTCATGAGAGTTCTTTCTAATCTTAGCTATATATATTGTCTTCTTTGAGCTAGTTAAAACAGAGAGATACTTTTGATATTCTAGGGTGGGGTTGATGACCTCCTTATAATATCTTAACTATCTTTTAGCTGCTAAATCTTTCTCACACCACATTTTTTTCTTTGAACTTAGAAGTGACAATATTTTTAATGTTATTAATCTTTTGCAATGCAACATTCTCATCGATCTCCCAATGGTTTAACCAGGCCCTGGTGTCTCTATAACAACCTCATTTGAGCCTTAGGTGGTTTTGGCTGGAATTTAAATCTAGCATAGGAAGTCTATGGTCTCTTATGTTATTGAGTTTGTGCTTGTACAACAGAAGCCTAGTCATAGCTAGGCTCTCAATAGGGGAAATACCCACTTCTATAAGGAGAATAGGATAGGGTGTATTGCATTTAATTTTGAGGTTATACGTTATAAAACACTTATGGATTTGCTCAATATTTCTCCAGGATTCTCTAGAGATGCTGAAACCCCAAACCTCAGATCCATATAAGATAACAGGAGTGACTAAAGTTTCAAAGAGGAACTTCTTTCTATGCCACGTTACGAGGTTTGCCATTTTACAATTATTTTCAAGACCAAAATAAGCTTTCCACCCCCGATTAATCTTTTTCTCAATGCTATAGTTCCAGTTGAGCTTCTGATGAATATCAATTCCTAGGTACTTGTAAGAGGACACTTCCTCCAAGTTACTATTGTCATACATAAAATTAGCGTAAGTGTCCTTCTTGGATTTGATAATGATAACTTTTGTTTTGTTAGTGTTAACAGTCATACCCATGGTAGAGCATAAATCCTTAAGGAGTCTAAGATGCTTATCAAGATCAGATGGTCACCTTGGGAGAAGAACAATATTGTCATCATAGAGAAGAAGGATGATGACTATCCCAGCTAAGATCGTGCCAACATAGCCTGCTTCCTCTAAAAAAACTTCTATCTTGTCGATGTAAATGCCGAATAAGGTAGGAGAGAGGGGGCAACCTTGTTTAACTTTGATATTACACTTAATATCTTTCAACCACCCCTCATTTCTCTTTAACTTGGCAATTACATTCTCGTATAACCTTATAGCAGCAGCTGTCAAATCGAAGAGAACCTTTATCTCTTCTAATCTATTCCATAGGTTGTTTCTAGGAACCATATCGAAAGTCTTTCTAATTTCCACAAAGCAACAAAAGATATTGGATTTATCATTGGGGCATTCGTCCACAATGATCCTAAGCGTAACGAGGTGGTCCGTTGTTGAGTGATGCCTTCTAAAACCCACTTGGCCTTTAGCCCCGCTTACCTTTAGTTTCAAGCCATATGCTCAACTTCTTTTCCAAAATAATACCATATAACTTGGCTAAGAGAGGGCTGATCATAATTGTTCGATAACTAGAGAATTTATTTGTATCTCCACTTTTAAAAATAGGGATAATGAGGCTCTGAGTCCATGGTTTAGGGAACCCTTGCTTGATCGCTTGATTGAAAAGCTTGTGGATGTAGGGGATGTACCATAAACACAAATAATTTGTAATCAAATTCACAAATTCCATTTTCTCATTGGTGTAAAGTATTGAATAAACATTTTTTATGGGTTTTATTTTTTAATTTACAAAAAAATAATTTGAAAAATATAAATTTGAAAAAAGTATGTAAAAATAAGATATGTACAACTTGTACAACTCTTATATCAATTTATATTCTAATGACATGACATGTGTACTATAATATGAGCAATATATAAAAAAATTGCCATCATTCAATATTAAATAAATAATTGTTAACTTGTTATCATTATCTTCTTCTTTTTTTATTGATAAGTGGGTGAATCCTGAAAATCACGCTTACCTTGTCACTGAGAGGGCACGACTCAGGGGCATCTAAGCCATCAAAGTGACCCAGGGATCGCACCCAGCCTGAGCCGCACCAGCGGAAACCATGCTGGATTTTTGGTATCAGTGAGACTAGAACCGCTGACCTTTGCTTACAGAGCGCCTTAACAACACGCTCCTTCACTGATTGTTCTAAATCTCTTTGATACTTGTTATCATTATCTTCAATGTCAATTATATTAATATATATAATATATATATAAATATATTATATATATATCTAACAAAAATTCTTAATTATATTAAAAAAGATAATAAAAAAAAGGTTAAACATATATTCATATATGTTAGATCTAAAACTTTTGTGATCCATAATGTAGATAGAAGTCTTTGGATTAATCACATAGTTAGGAATTTGGTCCACGTTTTGAACCAACTAAGGTGGTCCATCCTCACGACAAGGTGATATTAAAATATTTTATTAAACTAAGTGGTATTGAATGCTAGCTATGCAGCCTTGTTATTTATAACGTTAATTTATATTACAGTACATTTTATTTAACAAAACAGTCCATTACTTTTAATAAATTTAAAAAACTAAATTCAGGCCAAATAGCTCCCCACTCACCAGTTTTCTAAAGATTTAAAATTATTCTAATTCTAATAAATACTTTCATCTTAAAATTATACCAATTATCAAAATTTGCTTGTTATCATTTATATAATCAAATTTTATTAAATAAAATAATCAATATTTTATAAACCCTAAAGTTACATATCATTTCTTGCAGTTGTTTTTACCTTGAATTGTTTTTTATGCATTTAAACGGATAGTGTATTCGTTCATGTCTTGAAAAAAAAACCTATCGCTTTCTTTTTATTGGATGGCCTTTTTATTTACGTGCAAAGAATTGATTGAACAGAAAGCCGCACGCTCCCATCGCATACGTCGCTTAATATCAAAATGGAATCAAAGACAAACTTAGAATAGAAAACATATGTATATTTTATGGGTTGAAATAATGAGTAAATAAAATTTCAGTGTGTTTTTATTTTTAATTAATTTTCAATTACTTGGTTTAGATTTAATTATTTTGTGTTATAACGCAAATGGTTCTCATTAATTTATAAATAGTTTTGTTTTATTTATGATTAGTTTTATATTTCTATTTCGTTGATAAGTGTATATATATGAATTATGGATGGAGAGAGGTTTTTTATTCTTTTTGAACTGAGGATTTAGATTGATTGCCAAGAGCATGCTTCTTTTTAGTGTTTATCAACTAGTGTAATGTATTACAAAGTTTGTTAAATTGTATTGATTTTTAATAAATTTAAAAAATTAGATTCCTTCAATGTGCCCTCCTCACTGACCAATTTCCTAGAGATTTGAAATTCTTCCAATTTTAATAAGTTGTTCATTATTGTTTATAACATTCATTTATGAAAGCAAATTTTTTATTTAGCAAAATGGTCCATTACTTTTAATAAATTTAAAAAATTAGATTTGGGCCAAGTGGCTCCCCACCGATCAATTTTTTAAGAATTAGAGATTATTCCAATTTTAATAAGTTATTCTATGTTAAAATTATACCAATTCTAATAAATTCCTCATTAATATTTATAACATTCATTTATATATAAACAAATTTTATTCAACAAAATAAAGCATATTTTATTAACTCAAAAATTGCATATTATTTCTTGTAATTTTTTTATTTTATAATGTTAATGCTTCTAATTAATTTATAAATATAAGTGTTTGCATCGACTTTTCGAGCCATTCATCGCGGCTCATCATATGATCACAGGCTCATCATATGATCAGTATTGTCTAAGCCAGTACTCCATTGGTATGAATAAATAGAGTTTATAATATTTGGTTTTCTAATTTTGAAATATATAATTCTATGATTAGAATTTTATTTATTTTTTATTTAAATTGATTTTTATTTAGTTTTATTTGTGACTGGTTATTTTATATTAGAAAACAAAGCACTGATTATAGAAGCCTAAAAACAATAATTTATAAATAGTTTTATTTTCTTTATGATTAGTTTTATATTTCTATTTTGTTGAGAAGTGTATATATATAAATTTTGTCTCGAGGGAGATTTGTTGGTTTTTTTTAGATTGATTGTCAAGGGTATGCTTCTTCTTTATGTCTATCAATTACTGTAATGTATTCCCAAGTTAGTTAAGTTACATTGGCTTTTAATAAATTTAAAAAATTAGATTCGTGTCATGTTCCCTTGCGCCTAACAATTTTCTAAGAATTTGAAATTCTTCTAATTTTAATAAGTTGCTCATTATTATTTATAACATTCATTTATATATAACCAAATTTTATTTAGCACGATGGTGCATTATTTTTAAGAAATTTAAAACCACCCAACAATTTCTTAGGGATTTAAGATTATTCAAATTCTAATAAGTTCCTCCATGTTGAAATTATATCAATTCTAATAAGTTACTCATTATTATTTATAAAATTCATTATTATATAAGCAAATTTTATTCAACAAAATGGTCCATGTTTTGTGAACGCTAAAATTGCATATTATTTCTTGCAGTTTTTTTTTACCTTGAATTACTTTTTATATATTTTTATTGGATCACATTATTTCTTATAGTTTTTAGTTAAGTTGCATTGACTTTTAATAAATTTAAAAAATTAGATTTGTCCCATGTGCCTCCCCACCTACGAGCTTCCTAGCGATTTGAAATTCTCCCAATTCTAATACGTTGCTCATTATTATTATCCATTCATCTAGTCATTGACTTACTATTAGTTTTTCTTTGATTAAAAAAATTTAAATCTATCTAATGTTTAACATTATGAAATTAAATTTATTATTTTTAAATAAAATTTATTTCTATTTATCTCAAATATGATTGGTTGAAATGTCCCCCCTCTTATTGTGTAATGATAACTCAATTTTATGTACTCTATTATTAATTAGTATGTACTATATCACTGA
>APFE031511472.1:12962-35650 GCA_000404065.3 Pinus taeda
AAATAACATTATATATTAATTACTGTGTACCATTAACACAAATGGTTTGTAATTAAATTCAAAAATTCCATTTTCTTATTCGTGTAAAGTATTGAATAGACCATTTTTATGGTTTTATCTTTTAATTTTAAAAAAAAATCAATTTTAGAAATATATTTAAATTTGAAAAAAATATTGTAAAACACTAACATGTGGATACAATTTGTACAACTCTTAAATCAAATCTATACTCTAATGACATGAATGTGTACTCTAATATGAGGCATTATATATACAAAAAAAAAAAATTGGTTCAATCATTCAATATTAAATGAAATAATTTATTACCTGTATTTATTCTCTGTTCAATGTCATATACATTACTATATATATATCTCTATATATTTTTATATATATTTCTATATTATTATAATATATTATATATATTATAACTCTTATCTACCAAAAAAATGTTTTAATTATATTAAAAAAATTAATTAAAAAATTAACAAATATTCATATAATCGAGTTTACGAATTTTTTATATGTTTGGAGGTATATACAACACATCGGACATGTAAAATATTTTATTAATCTAAGCGATAGGTGAAATGCTTGCTATGCTACCCATTATTTGTATATTCATTCTATATATTAAGAAAATTATATTTTAGCAAAACATGGTTCCATTACTTTTATAAATTAAAAAATTAGATTGGGACCAATAAGCTGCCCGGACCTACCCAATTTCATAAAAATTTCAAATTATTCCAAATTCTAATAAAATTCCTCATATTGTAATAATTATACCAATTCTATAATTTTTTTCCATTATTATTTATACATCCATTTATATATTAAACAAATTCTTATCAAACAAAATAATTTATATTTTCTTGCATTTTGTTACGTTAAATGATTTTTTATACCTCTAAACGAATAGTGTTTGCGTTCCTGTCTTGAAACATAACCATATCGCTTTCTTTTTATTGGATGACTTTTTTTATTTAACGTTCACAAAATCGATTGAACAAATATCCGAACGCTCCCATCGCATACCTCGCTTAATAGCATAATCGCATGACGGACAAACATAGAATAGAAAACATATATATATTTTATGGGGTGAAATAATAAGTAGATAAATTTTTGGTGTGTTTTTATTTTTAATTCATTTTCAATTATTTAGTTTAGATTCAATGTTTTTAGGTTATAATGTTAATGGTTCTAATTAATTTATAAATAGTTTTATTTTATTTGTGATTAGTTGTATATTTCTATTTTGGTGATAGGTGTATATCTATGAATTTTTTATGGAGGAAGGTTTGTTGACTTGTTTTTTTAATTGAGGTTCTAGATTGATTGTTAATAGCATGGTTGACTTTTAATAAATTTTAAAAATAGGATTCATGCCATGTGCCTCCCCACTTACCAATTTCTTAGGGATTTGAAATCCTTCCAATTCTAATAAGTTGCTCATTATTATTTATAACATTGATTTATATATAACCAAATTTTATTTAGCATAATGGTCCATTATTTTTAATAAATTTAAAAAAATAGATTCAGGCCAAATCGCTCCCCACCCACCAATTTTGTAGGGATTTGAGATTATTCCAATTCTAATAAGTTCTTCCATGTTGAAATTATAACAATTCTAATAAGTTACTCATTATTATTTATAACATTCATTTATATACAAGCAAATTTTATTTAGCAAAATGCTTCATTACATTTTAATAAATTAAAAAAAAATAGATTAGTGCCACATGGATGCCCAACCACCATTTTATTTTTAATTCATTTTCAATTATTTGGTTTAGATTCAATGTTTTTAGGTTATAATGTTAATGGTTCTAATTAATTTATAAATAGTTTTATTTTATTTATGATTAGTTTTATATTTCTATTTTGGTCATAGGTGTAATTATATGAATTTTTTATGGAGGAAGGTTTGTTGACTTGTTTTTTTAATTGAGGGTCTAGATTGATTGTTAATAGCATGGTTGACTTTACATAAATTTAAAAAATTAGATTCATGCCATGTGTCTCCCCACTTACCAATTTCTTAGGGATTTGAAATCCTTCCAATTCTAATAAGTTGCTCATTATTTTTTTATAACATTGATTTATATATAACCAAATTTTATTTAGCATAATGATCCATTATTTTTAATAAATTTAAAAAATTAGATTAAGGCCAAATCTCTCCCCACCCACCAATTTAGTAGGGATTTGAGATTATTCCAATTCTAATAAGTTCTTCCATGTTGAAATTATACCAATTCTAATAAGTTACTCATTATTATTTATAACATTCATTTATATACAAGCAAATTTTATTTAGCAAAATGCGCCATTACATTTTAATAAATTAAGAAAAAATAGATTAGTGCCACGTGGATGCCCAGCCACCATTCTCTTAGAGATTTGTGATTATTCCAATTTTAATAAGTTCCTCAGTGTTATTTATAACATTCATTTATAAGAATAGAGACTCCCTTCAACAAGCTCCCTATCAAAGATCCATAAGGCAGAAACAAGGTTTAGATATCCTTAGATGGGGTTACAACAACCTTAGATATTTTTCAATCAAGGAGGCATACCACATCCCAACTCAGGATAGACTACCAAACCCATAGCCTTTCTAGAGAGACCTATGGTTCATCCACACTTGGCCAAAAGTGAAAACCTTCAGTTGGCTCCTCATCATATTTTGAACCCTCACTTTGGGACAACCCTTTGAAAAGGTTCTTTCAAGGTCATATTTTGAATCCTCACTTGGGAAAACCTTTTGAAAAGGTTCTTTCAAGGCCCCTCTCGATTTTTCATGCACAAAGCCCAACAATAGACAATAAATCCCCTATTTGGCTCTTACACTATTACAAACAGCTTATGGAGTAAGCTAGCACATGATTTTCAACACTTCAATTAGAAGTAGGGAAACATCACCCAATGCATAAAAAACTAGGTCAAAAATCCATTCCAAAGTCCCATCCTTAATGGTATTTGGATCATTGCTCCAAGTCTCTTAACTTGGCAAATTTGGAAAAAGAGAAACCAAAGAATATTCAATAATAAGCATAAAACTCCATAGAGAATTTGGAATCTCTTCCATAACCATATTGAGGAGACTTTGGCCCTTTCACATTTGGATAACAAAGAACTCCAAGTTCCTCCATTAAAGCGGGAGATCCTAGCATGGCGGAGTCTTAAGGTCTTCAGGACCTTGGAAGCATCCTCATGATATTGCACAACAATTTCGTCTGTTGATGTGTGGAAGCCTCCTTCATTCAATCATTTCAAACTTAACTTTGATGGAGCTTCCAAAGGAAACTCGAGCGATGTATGAATTGGGGGGGTCATTCGCGATCACAAATGGGGGTCATCAACATATATAAGGGATACCTTGGTTATGATAGAAATATCGTAGCTGAGCTTGAAGCATTGATCCAGGGACTTCGCATAGCAAAGAGAAACCACCTATTTATTCTAATAGTTCAAGGGAACTCCAAGATCATCATCCAAGTAACACATAAGCTTCTTAATGACATTCCTTCCTTCAAATGTTCCATCAGCTGGAGACTAGATCACAACATGCTACAATTAGCATATTTGTTCTCTCAAAAGGAGACTATTATGTTTTCCCACTCAAGGAAAAAAGCTAATTCGCCAACATACTTTCTTGAAATAAAGGGAGTGGAAGAACAAGTGAAATGTGAGAACGAGTCTATGTCCTCCCCAACCATAGTTGCATGGTCTCTCCATTGCAACCACATTGTCGATTAGGACCTTCATCAACTAGCCCTGAGTGTCTCCTAGTTAATCACACCCCAATATCTTGGGAAAGACACAACCCACACCTGTCATGACATTCACTTCCATATAATGCCCCTACATAAATGTTTTAAGCCATGTAATCTAACCTCAAGGCATTATAGCCCATCCCTTTCGAATCCTCCACATCTACTTGATGATCACCCTCCTGTTGGTTTTAATGTTTCAATTATTGGACATTCTCATGCCTTTGTAGCTACTGAGCGGTCCCTCCATTTATTGCAACATATTACAACTCGAACAGAAAAGAATCATGCTTATCTTTTCTCCCACATCCTATGTAGTCCTAGCTCCTTCTACAGATCTTACAACTCCTTGGATGGGCACCATGCTAAGAGAGTGAGGACACACTTAAGTCATGGTTGTAAAGGACATGGGCACCGACCGAGTGCTCCCTAGCTGGGAGACCACATGGAATTATTTGATCCAGACATTCCTAAACACATCAAACAGAGTGTTTTCACCATGGAAGTGGAGGAGCATAAAACACTTGATGGGCACTAGGAAATAATGTATTTATTGGCAT
Organism: Pinus taeda; assembly: GCA_000404065.3. Lineage (NCBI taxonomy): Eukaryota > Viridiplantae > Streptophyta > Pinopsida > Pinales > Pinaceae > Pinus > Pinus taeda. Next base: position 17,305 of record APFE031511472.1, read on the forward strand.
GTCATCTCTGGAAGTTGGAATGAGCATGTGCTAGAGCCAAAAGAAGGGTAGCAGAATCAAATGCATAAATTAGCCATAACTGAAGCTTGCTTCGCCACCTCTCCAGAACCATTGGCATAGGTTTTCCTCTTATTCCTGATACCTCCGCATCTTTAAGCTCTTTAGAAAGGTCGTTCTGCATACATCCTTCTCAACAACTTAGCTCTTCTTCTCCCTCTATCATCTAAGGATGTTCATGGCATCGACTCATCTGACCAAGGTCCTCGAAATCAACAATTTGTTGCTAAGAAGATTAGCTAGCAACCACTCGACAACAATGGTGTTCAACTCATTGACACGGTACCCTATCCTCCATGGCCCAACCCCTTTAGTTGTTGCATTATGGAGGAAATTCCAGATGTAGGTCCCTTTGGCATCACAAGAAATGTTGAAGTTGTTGTTAGTCATGCAACACCATCTCTTTCAGGTTCAAAGGGCAAGCACATAGAATGAGAAGGTTCACTAGTTTGTTTTACTTGCTTTTTTTTCACTTTGTTCCCATAGTAGCATGTGTCTGGTTCGCCGCATATGCAGTCACTTTCATAGAAGGCTTATGTAAGCTATCTATGCCTTGGATTTTTTCTTGGACAAGGAACGTATATCACATTGTTCCCTCCTTAACAAACTATCTGGTTTCCACTTTTTGGGGCAAATGGTCCTCATCAAGCTCTTATTAGTGGGGCCTCAGAGCTAGTGGGGCCTCGGAGCCCGGACTCACCGAGAATTTTTGCATGTAACCTATGTACAATTTTTTTGCTAATATAAAGTTGTTTATCCGAACAATCCCACACTTGGAGTTGATTATAACGTATAAAAAAATATTATAATAAAAATGGATATATGTTTTCTATTTTAGAATATAATATGGATGAAAAAAAAAAAAAAAAACTTAGTGTTTAAGCATTTTATTAGTGTGCACATCTACCATGAGTTGAGAGTGATTAGATCTCTAGATATGCATAGTGACACATTTGATCTATCTTAATGCTTGGTAGAACTAAGTTATGATAGCTTTAGAGTTATTTTAATAAAACCATTTCAATATTATTTATTGATTTTTTATTTTTATAATGTAATTTATAATCAATTTATTTTAATAAAGGATAATTAAAATTACATATATATAGTTAAATGTTTAAAAATTGGAGTTTAAATATTTATATTTATTTAATATATATTTTTATTAAATTTTAGTAAAAATGATTTATGGAAATAATAATTTAATTATTAAATTTATAAAAATTATATAATTTAATTTATTAGAGATTTCTAAAAGCTAACTATGTAATGGATTTTTGATATGTCCAACTTTTCGATGGTTACTCCATCCATCATCACGGGCCAAAGAGTTTTGTAGACGGAGCTTTGGTCTCTAGTGAGATTTCTAAAAGCGAACAAGGTAATGGATTTTTGATATGTCCAACTTTTGGATGGTTATTCCATCCATCATCAAGGACCAAAGAGTTTTGTAGATGGAGCTTTGGTCTCTATGAAATTTTTTATATGTCTAACTTTTAGATGGTTACTCCATCCATCATCAAAGATCAAAGAATTTCGTGGATAGAGCTTTGGTCCCTAGTGATAAATAAAATAACCATCTTAAACATTCCAGAAATCAAAAACCCATTTCATAATTCTCTTCCAAAACTCTCTGAACATATGAATAAATGAAAAAATATTCACTTATATAATTTCTAAGTTTTTAAAAACTTTAATTCATCGAAATTTACACACTATTTGAATTTCAAGTTTTTAAAAACTTTAATTCATGGAAATTTACATCACCAAATTTCACTATTTGCGAAAAAAAACCAAACAAGACAAAGTACAAACTAACTTACTTTGAAATTTTACAAAATCTCAAAATTTTTTATTGAATTTTACTAGCAAATTGTTTGTCTTTTATGGAATGATTTGTTTGTCGAATACACTTTAAAATTTTATAACATTTCTAAAGTTTTTTTTTGAAAGCGTAGAAACTAATTTAATTTGAAATTTTACAAAGGCCGTCAAATTTTTTTATTCAAATTCCAACCTGACGTAATACAATACAACAATACAATACAAGTGGGAATTTGAATGTATGATAGCGAGTTGGGCTATACGTGGAATGTGGTGTCAAAGATTGGAAATTGCACACGCAACTTCCGGACGTTGCTTTTCTCTTTGCTTGTGCGATGACAGAATAATGCCTACATCTCTTAATCCATTACAACGAATAGGAAGGGTTCAAAGGTCTGAGTTGTCCATTTCCTATTAAAGGCGCGCTGCTCATAAATCAATAATTCTCCACAAATGTCCGAAGTTGGGCTGCACAGAAATACTGATTTTAGGTCTCAAAGCCCATCCTTAAAGCACAAAAATCTGGAAGTTATTTGGATTTGGGATTATAGGGCTGCCTCGAAATCTTCCGATGAGGAATGGTAATCGTGATGAAGAAGAGGGACCCCGTGAGAAGGTTCCTCATTGCAAATGGTTCCGCTACAATTCCCCCGTCACTCAGATGCTTCTGATATCTCTGATCTGCTTCTGCGTCGCGGGCATGATCAACGCCCTCGCTGGATTGGGCGGAAGCGGGCAGGAGAATGACAAGGCCTCCAACGATGCCAACACTGCCGTTTTCGCGACCTTTGCAGTCTTCGGCATTTTCGCGGGTGGAATTTACAACATCCTCGGTCCTCGCGCGACCATGTTCGCAGGCTGCTGCGTTTGTGCTCCCTACGCCGGTTCTTTTCTCTACTACAGTCATCACCATAATGAGACTTTTCCTATTATTGCAGGTTTGCTTGCGGGCGTCGGAGGTGGACTGCTCTGGGCCGGACAGGGTTCGATCATGACCTCGTATCCCACCGAGGGCACTAAAGGCAGATACATTTCTCTCTTCTGGGTTATATACAATCTGGGAGGAGTCGTAGGCGGTTTCATTCCCTTTATATTGAATTATCACAGCAAAGCCGCGTCTGTTAACGACGGCACCTATATAGCCTACATGTGTTTCATGGCCTCTGGGGCTGTTGTGAGTCTGGCGTTGCTTCCACCCAACAAAATGGTCAGGAGCGATGGCAGCAAGCCGACTCTGCGTAAATACTCGAACATTAGCACAGAGGCCAGGGAGGTTCTCAAGCTATTCGCCAACTGGAAGATGATGCTGCTCTTCCCTGCTGCATGGGCCAGCAGGTTCTTTTACACTTATGAATTCAACAACGTTAATGGCAAGATTTTTACAGTGAGGACCAGAGGGCTCAACAATGTTTCTTTCTGCGGTTCTCAGATGTTAGGGTCAGTGATAATTGGGAAGGTTCTTTATTTTAGTTTCCTGGGCAGGAAGAAAAGAGGGCTTCTTGGCGTGGCCATCGTTGCAGTATTGGGGACTGCAATCTGGGGAGGTGGTCTCGCCAATCAACTGAGACATAGCAGAGATAAGCCCTTGCAGCTGCTCGATTTAAGGGACTCCGACGCTGCTTTTGCACGGCCATTCGTTTTATATTTCAGCTATGGATTACTGGACGCCATGTTCCAGACTCTGTGTTATTGGAGGATCGGAGCTTTGGCAGACGACTCCCATATTCTGAGCAGATACAGTGGACTCTTCAAAGCCGTGCAGAGTGCAGGACAAGCAGTGGGTTGGGCTTCGGACACGCAGAGTGTTTCTATGCTGGAGGAGCTCGTAATCAACTGGAGTCTTGTTACAATCAGCTACCAGTTTTGATTATCCTCATTGCCTTGGCTGTAGATGATGGTGAGACTGCTACTTTCACTGAACCCAAATCAGGCTTGCAAGTTGAAGCGAACCAAGTATCAAGCTGAAAGGAAACAGTTATCTACCTTGACAAATGTTTTGTAAACAACGCTATGTTATGACAGCATTGCCTTCGGTTGGAACCCTCGGTAATTAATGGTTTTACATCTTTCATGGTGTACTGTAGAGTTTGTTGGGAATTTTTTTTTTGGTTTTTCGGTTTCTTCTTGAAAAAGTGCGCTTGAATAAATAATGTTTGCTTTATTGGATATAGTCTCCAAAAACATTTGCGCTGACTTTGCTTCAGGCTAAAAAATGTTATGTTTTAGGATAACAAGCTATTATTGCATTCCATAAAAATAGACTTTGCTCTCGTATGTAATCTAGAATTCGAATCTAGTTTTTTTTTTTTTCTTCTTATTAGTCTTCTTCTTTTCGCTATGGTAGCAATCAAACAAGTCTTGGTTACTCAACAATTGGGAGGTAATGACACAGATTGCCCAGATTCTGTAAAAATGGTCATTCTGGTAACTTGTTTGGCATTTCAAACAGTTGAGTGTATAGATGAGGAGACAATCATAAAAGAGGAAATAGAATCACTAACACAGATGCATCCTTAAATATAGAATCACTAACATAGATGCATCCTTAAATAGATATATAATTATGAATAATTGAAATCCTCATGGAAAGGTTCAAATACAAGAGTGCATAATCATTATTTATAGATGAGGAGACCATTATAAGAGAGGAAATAGAATCACCAACACAGATGCATCCTTAAATAGATATATAATTATGAATGATTGAACTCCTCATGGAAAGGTTCAAATATAAGAGTGTATAATCATTATTTCAAGACAATTAAATAACTCTAATAAATGTATCCTAGTAGAGAGGAAAAATTACAGATTCCACTTAGATTTTGATAGCTAGATGGGTATGGTTCCCAAGCATTGGAGAGCATGTACCCCAAGCTCCTCCCCGGCTCTGGGAGTTTGGGAGCTCATTGGAAACGCTCCAAAATAGTCTGGAGCTTCAACGGGTACTTTGGAGCTTTTAGGGAGTTTCACTGCAACCAATTTTTGATGTTTTAGGAGCTCCAATGCAATGAATAAGTGCAAACTTAGGTGTATTTGACGTTGCCAGCTTGGGTGCTAGTTAAATTAATGGAACTATACCAAGGGAAGGATGTGCAGCTGGGTTCAGTTTTGGATATGGGTATCGAACTAAGAGAAACAACCTTTTTATGGAAAACCCTTCTATTCTTTGTCATTCGGAAACTATTCATTTTCCTCATATATGCCAATGGCAAATGGATATAAAAGAATTGAGGAAGATTGTTGGCCACTGGAAAAACCATAATTATGGCCCGAGGTGAATGGACAAAAGGTGGAATACTAAAGAAAAAAAATAGTTGAAATTATGAAATATAAATATTATGAAAAAAACAAATTTTAATTAATTTCATATTTATTTTAGTATAAAATATATATTAACTTGAAAATATATAAATTTTGTATATATCAAACACTTTTTAAAATAACGTTGGATTTAAATCTATGTTTTATAATTTTTTTAAAATTAACTATTAATATATATATTTTATTTTTCTTATATCTATTATAATTAGATGTAATATATATAATATTGGTGAGGTTACATCAAGGGCGAAGAATTGAACCAATGAATTAACATATAGTGTTGTATGAAATCACCTAATAATCCTGTAATAACAACCTTTTTTCTGGTTTGGGAGTTCTGCATGTTTCTTTGCTCGAAAGGAATTTGACTGAGAAATCGATGATGGATTAATATTTTGATTTTTTTGGCAATGTTTCAAAGTTCAATTTTTTACATGCTTCTTTGAAAGATGGAATTCTATTGGCAAGTTTTTGATGGAAATAAATAAATTATTTTATTTTTATTTTTAATATATATTAAATTTTAATATATTATATTATTGTCGCTCCCAACTTGACATTTCCTGTAAATTTGGGCAATACTTCTAGCCATGCCGGCTACTAGTTCCCGCATATCGAAAGTACTCGCGTACCGAAAACTTTTGCAACATAGTAGATTTTCTTTCCATATTAGTCTCACAACCCAAGTTGATCTAAATTATTTGGCTCAGCCTAAGTTGAAACCGGGGCATTGGCAGTCTACGCTCAAACTCGTTCATCGCTCTCCTAAACGAGCTCATTCTGACTTAATTTCCTCGAAAGAATTCAAGATCAGTTATGGACGTTGGAATAGAGCGTTGAATAAATTGTGTTTAAGCCTTGTAGTGATTGAATGCCATGAAAACATTTGTGTGTTGATTCCTTTTGGTGCACTTGTGTGTAAGCTGGTGTGGCTGCTTAGATCTAGGTGTGGAGAACTAACTGCGTTGTGAATGGTACTCGAGCTCCGACTATTGTAAGAATTCCACAGGTTGGAGCAGTTTTGGGCTACCTGCACATTTCTATCAATTGTGGGGTTCACTTAACAAGAATCTCATAACTAAATTTTGGGGAGACATAACAGTTGCAAGAATAATGAGCAGATGTGACTGTTAATGACGAAAATATTTAGAGGAATCCTTTGCAAAATGTCATTGCTACAACGCGACAGATCGATCATGATTTGCCACAGACTATCCCTTCTCATCCCTGGTTGGATACTCTAGAGGGACATGAATCTCTACGAAGGGTGCTTGTTGGATACGTCGCCTCCTTATTTGATTTTGTGAAATTTGTTCACCAGCAAGACACACAAGCTTTGTAGCTCGAATACACCACAAACTAGTTGGAGAGAAGGAGACCCTCAGGAACACTCTCAACTATTTGGCAGTCACAGTTGCGTTCAAAGGCATCTTCTCATCTTCACATGGATGGTTATGCTAAAGGTTGAGCACGTGAAATTCTTGATGGTTTGTGCAATGGAGGAAAACATTTCATTCAATCATGATTGAAATGATTAATTTCAAGGCACTCCTTGGAAAGTAAATTCGCCCACCTAATATAAAGAGAGTTACAAAGCCTTTGTTTGAAGAAGGTGAAACATTTTTGGGAACAATTCTTTATTTGGCAATTAATTAAATAAAGTAAGCAATTGGGCATGGTTACATCATTAAATATGTGTTGTCCTGTGTGGAGAAAGAATTTGCATACATTATATTTTTGCTCCCTGTGATACCTCTGCTTCATACGCTTACTGTGAAGGTGGTTTGAACAATGCGACCATCGTGCAATGTGATATGATGTTGCGTATGCATTCATCATTCTGGTATGCTTCTTTTGAAGTGTGTTGAGTTTGTTGAAGACTCTTGGAAATGACTGGATATCAAATGGAGCCAAGTTGCATTGATTTCTGAACATGGGTCAGATTTATCACTTCAGAACTTAGACTAAAATAGGATTTCAGAGGTTCTATCTTTAAGGGAATAAATAAGCCTTCCTACGCTAGCCATCTTAGTTTACGCTGGTTAGACTTGCCGGTGAAAGCAATCTCTCACAGTGTTATTTGGTTACCCACAATTATATATAAAATAACGCACTGCATGGATGGGAGATACATTGTTTGGAGTTGAACGCAGAAGGTGGATGTTGGAATGCTATGGATATTTTCACTGATAGCATGGCTGCTTCATTGGCACAAGAATTTTGAGGGTTAATTTCGAATTCTTCTCACAATCACTTCTTCATATCTACGTGCATACCTTTGCACAGCAAAAAGTGGTTTCATTGCATCTATTGGGCCTGAAAACTTTGTGTAAGGTGCAACTGGTCTCATCATCATCTTGAACAACTCAGAGGTTGTTGCGTTGAAGCAGAAATTCCAGATTGAAAGTTCACTCCTAGTCATTGGATTTGGCTATGAACATGATGAAGCTTGGGAAGAAAAGATTTATCTTTTTAAATAATTCACTCACGTCAGCAGCTTAGATATTGCGCTAGTATGCATATCATACACATGATCAAGCGATGGGTCAGTAACATGCAAGCTATTGAAGTTGTAGAGCTTGCTCACAAAGGAAAGAGCAATGTGATAGACCAATTGTGTCGGCTCATTGGTTACTGCATATAGGAAACTTTAGAATTTTCCTCAGTTAACTGGCATTGCTTATTTGAACCTGTTTGATCATTGTTTCCCTTTTCATTAGTGTTTTCATTATTTTCTGGTTTTCACCTTCAACTCAATATCATATTCTAAAGGCTCTATATCTCCATTGAGCTTGATCTTTCCCTTGAATATTTTACATCATATGTGTCATTACAATAATCCATATCAGATCATCGATTTTGTCGAGAATGGCCAAATTTTATGAAGTATTAGAGTTATTGGAAACTTTGATACAATCTAATGTCGATGACACGGTGAAAATAAGCAAAGACTCTCTTTCAGACATTCAAAATTGTCTATAAGATGCACAAGAGAAAATTGACTTTTTGCAGCTTGAATCTCAACTACAACAGGAAGAATTACAGCAGTGGAGTCATCATTCTAAACCTGTTTCTGTTCATAAGATTGAAACGGACTCCCATAAGAAGCATGTTGATTCAGATCTAGTGCCCAATGAAGTAGAAAAATTGCATGCAGACGCAGAAAATTCAGCCAACAATTTCCAAGCCCATCATTAGACCTTGGGAAGAGCTCGTCCATAACAAGCGCAGAATTGGTCTTGGATATGACAAGGATGTTTCCTTTCATATTCTAGATTACTCAAAGCCCATCCAGTTTCAGAGTGTTGGATTCTTTCATGACAGTTCACCTTTAGTTGTTCCAGACTCTGCCCCTCTTCAACAACAACATATTGTGAAATGCCAACACTGTGACCGAGTTGGCCATTTGAAAGTTCACTTTTTTTTATCTTCAGCCATGTAAACACTATCATAAAACCAGTCATTCTTCAAACGGATGCTTCAGAAACAAACCTCCTGCAAGAACAAAGATTCATCTTGGATGGATCGCTTCTTGGAAATGGCCATCAACAGCCAAGAAGATATTCCAGTCACATGTCAGAACTTGTTCTAGAGCATTAAACAGTTCTTGCAGCTGAGTCACCTTGTATCTCACAGGGGGGAAATGATGGTCATCTACATGCTTCAAAGTCACATCAAGCAAACCTGAGCCACAACCTGCCATACCAGATTCAGAGTTGTCGCCAGAGACAAAGATGCCCCTGAGCATGCCTTCAGTCGGTGATACCTCTTCAAAGAATTGGGGACACTTCCTCTAGCAGAAGAGTTCATCTTCTTTCCAGTTTTGGAAGATTTCCAGGAATTGCATTAAGCATTCCAGAGTTGTTGGTAATCCTTAAACCATCACAGGTTGAGACCTCCATTTTCAGGTTGAGATTATCCCTTTTATGCGGGGTGAGACCTCCCTTTCATAGTTGAAGGTTTCCCTCTTCAAAACAATAGGAGCACTTCCTCTAGCAGAAGACTTCAACTTCTTGCCAATTTTGGAAGAGTTCTAGGAATTGCACTAAGCATTCCAGTGTTGGTGGTCATCCTTAAACCACCACCCTTTATACCAACATTTTAGAGAGCACATTCAGCCTAGTGCTGCCATGCATTTTCTGGATGTTTTGTATTACAACTCTCTTCTTGGACTCATACATAACCCTTCAGATTAAAGGGGGAAATGTTGGACACCTAATCCTCTAAGGGTTGGTGTGGAAGCTGAACAACCAAAAGGAGTCCAAGAGACCACTTGGAATATGAATCGAAGGGTCACACCATGTACTATAAATGTATATCATTTGTTAATAATAAGTGTACTTTCCTCTTTATCTTTCCTATTCAGTTGCTCCCATGTGTGCGTTTAACAGCTTTGTATCAGCAAAAAGTGAACAAATATTGGTCTCCATAATTTTTCTTTCAGAATTTAGTCATTACTACACCAAGGGCACTTTAAAAACATTTTTTTTTAGAAAAAATAAATCTTTTGCATTAAAAAGTCATTTTTTATTTTAGTTCTTTTACATAAAAATTAATATCAATTGAATTGACTTAAATATAAAATATAAAGTTCAAAAGAAAATAATTTGAGACTATTTTAAGACAAAACTTTATATTTAAAACAAACACACTTTAAGACAAAAATATTTTAAGACAAAACTTCATATTTAAAACAAAAACAAAATTATTTTAAGACAAAGCTTTATATTTAAGACAAAAACAATTTAAGACAAAAATATTTTAAGACAAAAACAATTTGAGACAAAAATAGTTTAAGACAAAATTATTTTAAGACAAAATTTTATATTTAAGACAAAGATAGTTTAAGACAAAAAATTTTAAGGAAAAAATTTCTATTTAAGACAATGACCACTTAAGATGAAACTCATTTAAGACAATTAATAATTAGGACAAAATCATATCAATTTAAGACAATATTGCCTAACAAATGCAAAATTGACTCTGATAGTGTGCCTTCTTGCATGCTATTATTGTCCCACACCTATACCAAGGTTGTTATTTCACTTACCATTCATGTTATCTTATGTAAAGACAATGATTTGTTGGGCTCTTCATCTTGTGGGGTTAGCCGACTCTAAAGAATGCAATAACTTTTCCTCGTAAGATTTCTTGGAGACCAATTCATCTTATTTCCATTCGATCTTTGTTGATACGATTAGAGACATGTTTTCTTTTGTTGCATTCGACACTACTACATGGAGGGGGCTTTTAAGACAAAATAAATATTTTGTCTTAAAATTTTCAATACGAGGTGGTAGTAAAAAAGGTAAAGGTAAAGGATTAGGAGTCTGTCTTTACGTTGTTGATGGGTTTTTGAAGAAGCGAATCAATGGAGGTCAACAATAAATGATAGGATTTAGAGTGATGGAGATTTACAACAGAAGTGTGTTTCATGAGAGGAACAATGGAGGCACTTTCTTTGAACGTGGATAGACAGTAAAATACTTGGAGTACTTTTTGGGGTCTCCATCGATTGTGTTTTAATATGTGTTTTTTTAATGTTTCATTTATTTTAAACATTATTTCTTTTCTTTCTTTTTAGAGAGAAGAAAAATGATATATTTGTATTAAAATATAAGGATAGTACAATATTCAGATTTTGTTCATTATATTATCCTTTCATACTTCTCCTATCATTCCTATGCCCATACATTTCTATTTCCTTGTTCTACAAAAAGTGTCTTTCTTAACATCAAACTTTAGATTATAACCATTACATTTTCATAAATTAACACTTCAATTATCTAAAGATACAAAACTTCCATCAAAATCAGGTCTATTTTAAATTTTCTCCTAAGAGTAGTTGATGTTGCGTGCATTACCATGATACCCTGTGTGAAGTCTGAGAATTTTTTTTTACCTGTTTCCTTCGAAATATCTCTTTCAGATAGGAGGTCTGCTGTCCAATTCCATTCTCTGTATATCTGTTGGAAATGTATATGATTAAAAGTCCTTATCAGGTTTTGAATCCTCATCATCCAATTTGCGAGTATGGGGGGATTGAAATTAGTATGCTTATTTACCTACTGAATGATTCATTTTCCAACTCCATATACCTAAATTTTGTCTAACATTAACCATTTTGTTGTGATAAGGACTCCCCATAATGTTGTAATCTCTAATTTGTTATTTGATCCCATTCCTCCCTCCCACCAGAAGTGGAAGAAATTACTAGACTTAGTAACTATGACTACACCACATCCACATTTCCTTCTATTGTCAGATCCATAAAAAGCCCAATCAAATATTCTTTCCAAATATAAATGAATGTTCATTTCTTGTTTCTGTTAGATTTGATCATCAGCCTGATCTCGTTGAAAAAAGCAACTGTCTTGATAATGGCTTCTCTAAAAATCGCATTTTTATGATAAAAAATGATAGCATTCCTACTTCTCCATATGATAGATAATGGGAGGGACATGTACTTCATGTCTGAAGTGAACCACGATAGAGGACATCTAAACAAGGGTTGATTAGAGCCAACAAAATGAAGCTTCATTTCCACCATAACTCCATCCCAAATCAGGCTTGCATATGAACATTTAATCAACAAATGATTTGTATCTGCCCCCCACCCTCACGCATAAAGGACATATTCTAGGACCAATGAACCCATACTTTTGTAAGTTGTTCCATGTTAATATACGATCATGTGCTAGTAGCCAACAAAACAAAATTAATTTGTTCGGCAGATTCCATCTCCATATATCTTGTAGACGCTTATTATAGTCATTGGTCCTCTCGGGCCTTCACAACTTCAAGCAGATGTCTTGGACCATCAGATTGTGATTTTTCATTTTACACCACACCACCCCCCCCGCCCCCATATCATATAGTCTTGCTTATCATGAAGAGTGATGCGAGAAGATCGAAGTTGTGTTACGTATGACCCCCATTCCTCATGATATGTCTCTGGTATGCCAATATCTTCGACCCTTCTCCGACTCTATTGATCAATATTTTGAGTCCCCGACATATATATATGTTGCAAGCCGATAATGTCCTTTCTGTGAAGGATTTGCAACAACTGAAAGGACAATGAATGATTTCTAACCTTTCCCATGATGGCATCTAATCCAATTTTGATCTTGGGTCCATCTCTAGCTCCCCAATGGACAAACCACAACATCCAGTGTAGAGTGTGTTGAAAAGTGCAACTAGGTTCAGTCTTCATAATGACATGTGTAAATATGATTTTATGTAATTGATGTAAAGAAGAAAATAAAATAATTTTTTTATTGCTTGAATCATGGGTTTCATGATCAAGGAATTTTATTTTTACGCCATATGGCATTTCCCTTTGAAATGAATTGCCTTAACTGTTGTCATGTCCTATTATTCACCGTGGATTAAGTGGTGTTAGACGATTGAACAAAAATTGATCGTTGATCAAAAAACTGTTCATGAAACTGAAACGGTTCGTGAATTTTCGTCTCGCCGTTCCCGCTCCATGAAACTGAAACAGTTTGTGAATTTTCGTCTCGCCGTTCCTGCTCCACGGCCGTGTACATATTTACCAGCTTCTGCGTCTCTTTGCTTTCAGCGTCCTCTTTTCTTTTCCGTTCTCTGTTTTATTTTGTTCTGTTTTGTTTTGTTATAACTGTTTAAACAAATATTCCATCGACCAATCTAATATTTTCAAGGAGTCATCGCACAGGGACATGGCAACTCTGCAACGTGAATTCAGAGCAATGGTGAGTGCATACATTCCAATTTGTGATGAGTCAGAGAAAATTCATTCCTCTGCTATTTTTATTCATTCCACCTTTTCATTTTAAAGTCCAAATTATTGGGATTCGTGAAGTTTTATCCACCCTCCATCCTTAACGAGTTCCTTATACCAAAATTTGGGAAGATCTAAAGGTAAGTATCAACCTCCCATAGGCCTCTTGAGATTCCTCCATCGAGAACAAAAGGCATCCTTTGTTTTCTCCCTCTGTGAGCAGACAAAGGGCTGGTTTCCATGGCACTTCTCAATCGCATGTTCCTACGTAAGTCAGTCCTCTGAGAATGAAATTGGTCCACACTGCTTTGGCTCCGCTATGGAGGAATAATGTATTGTGAAACATCTGTCTTTGTTCCTAACTGACATTAGGCCCATTTTACAGTAATGAGTATATCTATGATGGTTGCATAATCTTGCTTACAGTGTGGTAATATCTTATACCAATATGTGCACTATCTAACTTCCCTTGAAACAAAAACTGCCATTATCACTATTAACACGTTAGTATGAATGTTAAAATTCTTGGGAAATCTTCATCCATCAAACCTATTCTTCTCTGTCCTGACATATGGCTTGCAACAACTCTGTAAGTTTACAATCTAATGAACCACCCAGCAACACAACACAATATTGTAACACAACACAATATTGTTCACATTTGAATCACCTAGTAAGTTATTGGCGTCTCTTGTTATCATTTGATGAACCCAATGCCTATGAAAATTGTACTTATTTGGATACTAGAACCAGGAACCAACATATTATAACAGGGCGATCAAGAGAGATCCCCAATTTCCTATTTCAATGACAACAGGTGTCTCCACGAGGCTAATTTGGGCCCAACCATTGATATATCTATTATTACTATTACATGGACTAAAATGCGCTCACACAGTAACAATAATCTAAGACACCATTACTGTATGAGATTTTCTTTGTTTGTGGGAAGGGAACGTTCTTCCATGTGGCAATCTGACTAATAAAGTCTACTAATCATCTCTATGGAATTAAGTATGTAATATCTTATGAAGAAACACATACAAGAGAGTGGGAGGAAATCAATAGAGGGGCTGCTCCTTTGCGTTTCGTTCTCCTCGACTCCCCATCTTCGGAATGATCAAGCCCCATTGCAGTTGCCCAACAATGGAACTATCCATACATTGGTGGAACTCAGCCGCTGCAGCTCATTGTACATATTAGTATTGAGCATTTTATTCAGGTCACTACCTTATTCCAGTTCCCCTTATTTTTTTCTCAAATTTTGAAATAGAATTCCAGTTTAAGCTTGATATTCTGCACACCAACTATTACGTGCCTCTATTTACCTACATTTCATTTACAGTGTGGTTCCTATTAAATTCGATTGATTTTTACAGCGATTGTAGCTGAGTATCTACTGTTCTCCATAGCCCTCTTTTTAACTCTTGAATTTCCTCCAGATTGAACATGAGGATCTTTTGTTTCCATTCGAATTTTTAACCTCTGGGCCATTCCTTTCTCTGAGAGTGAAAATGGTCAGTATTGCTCTGGTTTCCTATGGTGAAGCATCTATCTCCTGTCACTCACTGATAGTAAGCCATTTGTCTAGCAGGAAAAACATAAACACGGTCTGATTATTGCACGATTTACTTACAATGTGATAATGTCTAAAAGTTAAACATGGTCATATGTGCAATATCTAACTTCTCTTGAAATGTGAACCGTCATGAACACTGTGAAGGCATTAGCATGAATGTTAAGGTCTTCTACAATTCTCCTCCATCAAAGCTCTTTTTTTCTCTCCTCATTTATGGTCTCTCCTTGTAAGCTTGCTACCTGATGAGTCACCTAGGAAAACAGAATACAGTATTGTTTCAGACTTGCTACCTGATGAATCACCTAGGAAAACAAAGCTTGCTCCCTGATGAATCACCTAGGAAAAAAGAACATACTATTGTTTCAGACTTGACTCACCAAGGAAGCTGTTAATCTCTCTTGTTATCACTTGCTAAACCCATTGCCTATGTACACTGTACTTGGATACCAGGAACTAGAAGCTCAATCACATAGAGTTTCAGTCTTCAAGTAAATCAGCATGTGATTATGATATGTTCCCTACAAGCTCTGTCAATTATGATCCCTGATTTCCTATTACAACGGATGAAGATGCCTCCACAAACCTAATTGAAGCCTCAATTATTGAAAAATCTATAAAACTTCCACGGGGCCGAACTTGACCACATAATCTAAGTTCCAAAAGCCATATTGCACCATACATCAAATAGATGAACTAAGTATCAACAATAGAGCTCTTCAATCCTTAGAGACTTAAAGCATTGGTAGTCATTACATGTCTGGCCGAATGCCAACTGTGTCTAGAAACTACAAGCACCTAGGGAACTCCTTAAATCAAAGGAATTCAATGTAATGTACTTTTATTTCACTTACATGCTAATCAATAAATTTTATTATTGAAGAATCTTGTAAGTCCCTTATGTCACAATCTTATGTTGTGGACCTGAATTTTAAATTTTATCCTTTATCTCTCTATATAACAACTCAAATGGAGATACTTAACAGCTCTACCCTTGATGTTGCCATTTTCAAGAACTCCTGCAGACCCACGCATGTTCTATAATTTTTCCAATATGTTGGTTATCTATTAACTGTAGGCAGAGTCTGCCCTTTATGTTGCCATTGTCAAGAACTCCTGTAGACCCACACATGTTCTAGAATCTATCCAATATGCGGGCTATCTATTAACTTTTGGCAGATAAAATATTTGAGTTGTATTGTTTTTATGTGACAAACCCAGTATTTTTGTTCTCTAATCATAATGTTGAAACTAACTCTTGTGATAATCTTTATGGCCAAGAATAATGCTCAAAACTGATGCGGAAGGAAACATTATGATTAGATTAGATATTAAGAAGAGCAGATGGTTTACCTATTATTGACTATAGTAGAAATTATCCATTGCAATTACAAACTAGCTACAAGTGAGTATTTTCCTTCTAGTCTTCAATTAACACTGAATGTTTTACCTCAACTTTTGCTTTGAGATGTGGAAATTTCCTTCTAGTCTTCAATTAACACTGAATGTTTTACCTTAGCTTTTGCTTTGAGATGTGGAAAGGATCCATTTTGGAATATGGAAACGATCCATTTCAGGGTTCTCCATGAAAACATTGTATATTTCTTTGCAACAACAAATTTTATTGATTTTATATATCTTTAAAAAAGAAACAGTCAGAAAGCTATCAAGAATGACACTAACATGTCATAAGATTTAACATCGTTAATCTTTGAAAGTTATTCGGGGTTTGTATTACTTAATTATTCTACACATCATTTATTCGGGGTTTGTATTACTTAATTATTCTACACATCATTAAGAACCCTGATGAGAATGTCAAAAGCAATAACACATTACTTTGTTTTCCAGGTCATCAACAAAAATCTCAAAAAACAATTATACATTACTCTTTTCAACCAAATAAATTCATTTGGCCAATTTATTAGATTGAAAGTTACAACTGAATATTAAATGAAAATCATTTTATTTATAAATATTAAAAAAAATACATATTTTTATATCATTTACTTCATAGATAAGAATATTAACATCATGGAAGGATTATAAACCAAATGATATGTAGATTTGCAATCCATTATATAGTGGGATTCCCGTGACAATCGTTTAACATAAATATGTTTCAACCAAAAGTAAAGACTATGTGTGGAACCAGAAACTCGATTATGAAAGTGTCTTCTTTAGATGTCGATCCTGCTTTGAGACAGACCATCTAGCCAAAAATTGCCCAAAAGTCTCCGAGAAAAATTCTACTAGAAAAAACCACCACAGATCTACATGGTGGGAAGGAGCACAAAAAGAACACTACATTGTCATCAAAGAAGAATACTCTAGAGAAAACTTTGAATCACAAGAAATCGGGCAAGAAAGAAACAACTCTCAAGAAAAGCAGAAAGAAGGCCCTGCGCAACAACAAAAAAGTGAACTCGACGACCCCTCAAGCATCAACACATATGAGGATTTAAACACCACACAAAATAAATCTTCATTCAACAACAAAGCAGATCTCCTAGACCAAACTTCTTCTCCAACTATCTTCAAAAGGATGAACACAATAGATCGTGAAACTAAGACACCAATGTCCCAAGAACCAGAAGAGATGAAGGATATGCAAGATAAAGGAAGTTGGAAGACTATAGAGAGAAAAAAGAAAGCTACAGCACCAATCTCGCCAAGCAAGATGAGGAGCCAAACAATTAAAAACTAAGAAAATTATAGGTCCGATAGACCAATTTGGTCTCATTGGACGTTAACTACTATCATTATCATCATCATCATCATCACAAAAGCATTGCCATAATATTGTCATTGTAAGGATAATGGTAAGACTGAAAACCTTTTATTGTCATCAATTTCAAAAACTAAAATGTAGAAGAACTTCAGTCATTTGATGTAGAGATGTAATTTCTAGTTGCATTTGTATTGATAAGAAACTTAGATATGCTTCGTCTCAATCTCCTAGAAGCAACTTCATTTGCCACCAAATCATCTTTGATACTCTCCAACATCCTTACCACAATTGTCATAGTTGGTCTTTCTTATGGGGAATGTTTTGAACAAAGCAAACCAACATGTAGCAAAGATAGTAGACATTTGTATACTTTTTTTCCATTAAATTCATCTCCACACACCTCACTAAAAAGGCTACATAATGATACTAACCTGTCATAAAATTTAACATCCTTAATCTTTAAAAGTTACTAGGAGTTTGTATTACTTAATTATTCTACACATCAGTAAGAACCTGGATGAGAATGTTAAAAAGCAATAACACGTTACTTTATTTTTCATAAATTTTAGCATCCTTAATCTTTAAAAGTTACTAGGGGTTTGTATTGCTTAATTATTCTACACATCATGAAGAACCTGAATGAGAATGTCAAAAAGTAATAACACATTACTTTATTTTCCACGTCATCAACAGAATCTCAAAAAACAATTATACAATACTTTTTCCAACCATATAAATTCATTTGGCAAATTTATTAGGTTAAAAGTTACGGATGAATATTAAATAAAAAAACATTTTATTTATAAATATTAGAAAAAACACATTTTTTTTATCGTTTACTTCATGGATAAGAATATTAACATCATGGAAAGGTTATAAACCAAATGATATGTAGATTTGCAATCCATAATATAGTGAGAATTCCATTACAACCGTCTAACATAAATATGTTTCAACCAAAAGTACAAAAATATTGCCATAATATTGTCATTGTAAGGATAATGGCAAGACTGAAAACCTTTTGTTGTTCTCAATTTAAAAAACTAAAATGTAGAAGAACTTTGGTCATTTG
>APFE031511472.1:36088-46886 GCA_000404065.3 Pinus taeda
TCTAAAGCCTCACAGTACCTTCTAACGTTCGACCATCTTCAATAAAGTTATCGATCAAATGAGAACTATTACCTCAAAACAAGAACTGTAGCTTAAAAACCCCCAAAAATACATGAAAAAATGATTTGAAAACGAAAAGTGTTCATGTTAAAATAACTTCTTTTTTTCTTAAAAAAATTTCATTATTTTTTAAAATTGGAAGTAAAATCCAATAAGAACAAAACATTTGTGCAAAGAACACCCTGGAAATGAAAAGTGTTGATGCTGGAATAACGCCTTTTTTGGGGGGCTAAATTTTCAACATTTTGTTAATAATGATGTTAAAGATGAAATATCACAACACTAAAAAACCTTTAAATTCCAATGATTTTCAAGCACAACAATAAAGATAAAATATCACGTCTATGAAATATGTAAAAATTCCAATGATTTTCAGGCATGACATTAAAGATAAAATATCATGTCTCTGACAAGCTTTAAAATTCTAACAATTTTCAGGCATGACATTAAAGATAAAATATCATGTCTATGAAAAGCCTTAAAATTTGAATAATTTTCAACCATTGTGTCAAAGAAAAAAATACTTATAATTGTTTTCAACCATAACATTAAAGTTAAAATATTATGACTTAGAAAAACCTTAAAATTTTGACAAATTTCCAACCACGAAATTAAAACCAAAAGTCATGACTACAAAAAAACCTTAAGTTTTCAACATTTTTCAACCATGGTAATATGGAAAAATTTTATAAACAAAAAAACTTTAAAAATGAACGCCTGAATGAAAGAGTCATTATATCAAGAGTAATCTCTTTTTCAAAGGCTAAAAGTATAGTGATTTTAAAATCTTAACCTAAGAAAACTTACAACTTGCGACAAAAATTTAAAAACCAACCACCCAATTGACTCACTTTGAACCCATTGTAATGAAAACTTAAAGACCAACCATGAAATTTACACATTGTGGGGGTGGTCTAAATCCATTATAATGAAAACTTTTAAATCAACTATCAAATTGACACATAATGGAATCAAGCTGCTAGTTGATGATCGACACAAACCATACAAAAAAAATAAAATAAAACAAACCCAAAACAATAAATAAAATATATAAATAAATAAAAATGAAAAGTACAAAAGAAACCAAAAATAAAACATTGAAAAACAAAAAAACAAAAAACTAACAAGTAAAATATAATAAAATATAAATATAAATATATATTAAAACATAAAAATAAATAAAAAAAAAACACTGCAAAAAAAATCAAATATAAAAAATTTATTAAAAAAAAGACAAAAAAAACAAATAATAAAAAAAGATAAAAGACAACTTGAAAAATAGAAAATGGACTTAAAAAAAATTTCCAAAAAAACTTATTTAGAAAGATTTAAAAAAATTAACTAAAAGGAAAGTCAGAAAAAATAAAAAATAAAAAATAATATTAATTGTATAATTGAATTTTTTGTTTTTTAAAAACCTAATAAAAAAAAGAACATTTAAAAAAAATAATCAAAGCACTGCTAGCCCAAGGCACACAAGTTTTATTTCAAGAACCAGCGTTGCACCATAATTGGCCTTGTCCGACCATGGCCCATGGGGCCTTTGGCTTCGGAGGGTGGGGAGTTGCACATACCTTCCCACTCGCCTAGGCTTGAGGCCCGCAAGCCCTGGGCAAGCCAAGCCTGAGGCCACACATGACTTGGGTCGGCTAGGCCTGAGGCCCCACATGACCAGGGTGGGCTAGGATGATTCCGAGAAGCTCCCCCTCGCCCATATATGAAGCCCCATGGGCCTTGGGCTAGTCAGGTCGAGTCCGAGAACCTCCCCCTCCCATCGAGGCTTGAGGTCTCGTGCATCTTGTTTGGGGGATGTTTATTCTGGGAATTGGCCTTGCCATGTCGAGGGACCTGAGGGGTCGACTTTTTCATTTTTTAAATTTAATTAGTTTTAATTTAAATATTATATTATTATTATTATTATGTTTTTTAATTTTAATTTTTTATGATTTTTTTGAATTTATTTTTTAATGCTTTTTTTTCTAAAAAGAATATTTATTTTTTTTTTTTTTTAATTTATGCTTTTTTAGTTTTCTTCTATTTTTCAAATGAATTTTTTTGTTTTTTGGTAATAAAATTTAATTGTTATTTTTATTTAGATTTTTTTTTATTTTAATTTCATTGTTTTAAAATTTATCTCTTTTTTAACATACTTTTGTTTTTGTTTTTGTTTTGTGTTTTGTTTTTTTTTTTTTTACTTTAAACTCTTATATCATTTTATTTTGGAAAAAGACTTAAATATCATCATATTTTAATATAAAAATTTATAAAATTTGATTTTTTTCAACCTTTTTTTAATTTCTTTTTTTCATAAAACACCTTTATTTTACATGAAATTTTTAGCGAAAATGTGTTGAAATCAATGTTTTAAATTATTACCTATATGCAAAATGTGTATTTTGTTGAGTGTTTAAAATTACTATTTTCTAGTTGACAATTATTTTATATATGTTGAAGTATAATTAACGATATAAAATATATAAAAGATCCTAACCTCAAAATATCAATGTTATTATTATTTTTTAAACTTTGCAAAAAAAAAAAATCATTATAAAAAACCATTGCAAAGAAAAACAAAAATTACATGTTAGGAAAACTTTTAAAAAATAAACATCTTAAGACGATAAAAAAGAAAAGGAATAAGGCAACTTGAAAAATAGTTAAACAAGCGCTACTTAGTAGCTAGTACCTATGGCTTAGCTTAAATATAGTTCAGTGAAACAAAGAAATAACAAAGATAAAGATTTCATTAAAAAAATAAAACAATTAATAAAAGATTATATTGTTGAATGTCATCACCAAAAACTACGAAATATGATTAACTAATATTTATTATATTAAAATACATATATCTATATGTGTCTGTGTTATATCTATCTATCTATAATATATATATATATAATGTCTATATATTAAATTTATTAAAATATATTTTAATATACTAATAAGTCACAATTGAAAATATTGTGAAAAAATTATAATTCACGAAAATAGAAATAATAGAAAAAACAAAAAAGAAAAAATCAAAGAGTTAAATAAAAAGGAAATAAAACAAAAAACAAAATATTAATAGCTAATAGAAATTGAAGTTACTTAACAACCCATAATAAAACTTCAACCAATCACTTTACAAATAAATAAATTTCAATAATAATAAAAAATAATAAAAATTGAATTCCTAATGTTAAACTATGGATAAACGTCATAAATTTTTGGTCAAAGGAAAAATTGGACGTGTTATTCCATGTCTGCGGTAGGTATAATAATCAACATTTAGAAAAAAAAAATGTACATACTTAGGATATAAGAATATTGAAAGTGTCAAAAACATGCCTTGAAGAAAAATATTGATGTTTTTCAAAATTTGCATGAAACTTACCAGCGTTTAAATAAATATTCACACTTAATATATTAGAAAATTTAAAGTGCGAAAAATAACCCCTCTAACAAAAGGTGTTGAAGTTGTATCAACACTTTTGAAAATCAACATGAAAATCACTAACATTCAAAAAAAAATATTTCATACTTCGTACTTAAGAAAATTTAACGTGTCAAAAATATGCTCCATCAACACTTTTGAAAATTAGATGATTTTCTTGCTACCTCAAACAATCAAGTAATGGTAAAGTTCTCATTTGATAAGTAACTATTTTCTTCCAAGAAGTGCTTAGCTGCATATGAGCCTAATTTTTAGCCTATGATGAAGCAACTCCATGACTATGGGTCTTCTCTTCATGCCACCATCTCTCATGTGGGATTTATGGTAAGTACATCTTTTACAACCACTTCTATACATGATGTTGTTCCATTTCAAGGCTGAAATTATAAACCTCATGCTCTACTTTTGGCTTTTGCGAGCCCTGTATCTTTAACTCTTGATACCATTGACGATGTTGGCCCTACTATTACTTTCTCTTTTGACGCATTTTCTTTTGAGAAAGCAACATTAAAAAAGGTTGTATCTAAACCATTTACTCTTCTTTCCAGTTCTTTGACTATTGTAGATATCCCTGATGATGAGCCTGAAGAACCCATTTGTCCTACCACTATTGTTGAGGAATGCACTATCCCTTCCCATGCTACACTTCAACTACATAGTCATGCTTCATCATCTCACAACACCATGCCTTCTCAAACCATTTTTTATCATCCTTCTCGGCATTCTTACCATTAGGATACAACTGATCATGTAGTTGATATAAAAGTTACTTCTGATCCTGATCATATAAAGGAGTTAGAACACATTATAGAGGTCGTTTTTGTGCCACTTGTGCAGTGTCTATTTGCATTGCAAGCAGAACCTATAAATTTTATTTCCCCAACACAACTCTCTCCACGTCGCCAAGACCCAAGATATTTTAAAGAGGTTTGGCATTTATTTGCATAGTCGCTTGATATTTTTCTCCTTCTACCTTCTCATGTGATTTTTATAATCCAAGAAGATCTCTAACAAGTGTAGACTTACTTATGAACCAAATACTTCACGACAAGGATAGTGTGAGAAGTCTGTTGTGAGTGGAAATGCATTGCAAGAAAAATTCCCCTCTATTGACACTCTCTCTACTTCCCATCTCTAATATTGGCCCTCATAACTTCTCTTTCAATTCATTACAACCTCGACAATGCAACTAGAATACCACTTAATTGTTAATTATTCTAAGTATAATGAACTTGTTCTCTCACATGAAGAACAATAGCAAAAACTCCTTAGTGTGGTTGAAGAGCGTTATCAGTTCCACCAAGAGAAAGAACAACTAATGAAGTAAGTTGAGGACATCAGTTCTAAACTTTAGCATATGTGGCCATCCATTGTGGATTATGCTTTGTCTACACCTAAAGACATTTCTTTGCATGAGCCTATGTAGTGTCTCATGTACATTGAGATTGCTTGTACAGATTTGGTTTCCACAAACCAAGATTTTCATAAGAGTATTGCTAATTTATGAGCATCTACTTATGATCTCATAGTTCAACTCTAGTAGTAGATTACTGACATTTTTGCATAAGGATCCAACTTTAGAGATATTCTTCAATAGTGTACATGAGGGTCATAAGAGATTTTCCACCAAGTCAAGGTTTGGCCTAGATTGCTTGTTAAGCCCAATCATCCTTTGTATCTATTCTGAGGAACACAACAAAGAATTAATGGAGAAAGCCTTGTGACTATAGACCTAGCACAACAACAAATATTATTTTCTCAAATTGAAGACATTGATAAGAAGATTCATGTGTTAGAGGAGGAGTCACATAAGGCTAACACTACTATCTGAGATCTTAATTCCACTAAAAAAACTAAATACATGCAACTCTATAGGCTTAATGTTGATTCTGATAATCAATAGTAAACATTGCTCACCTTACACCTTGAGAAACTAACTCCAGAGTCTACAATTCAGTTGATTAATTACGCTACGACCTTACTCGATCCATGTAAAACTACAATGGATGATTATAGAAGTTTCAAGACTCAATCTTTTAGGCCGTTCTAGAGTTGGGTCCTTTGTTTGAAGGTTAAGCTCTAGTACAGGGATAGGACATATCAATAGCAGTAGCGCAACTGTAAGAAGGATAAAGCAAAAAAATAAAGGATTGACTTGAGGGAAAGTCAATAGACTACGATCAGTGTTGAATTTGTAACTATGGTTAGTCATCACATTGTACATCTAGTCACTTGAGTTAATTTTATTTATTATTGTATAACATATTTATAAATTCTTGAGTGAAAGGAAGATTTATTTTGAGACAAAGTCCCATTGTCACTTTTTAAAGATGAAAATTTGAATTTTTGAAATGTAAATTTTGGCTCCAAAAGTGATAAGTTGGCTTCCCTCTAAGTCAAGTTGGCCCTAGCTAAGAGACATGTCCATGTCCATACTCGACCTCCTACATTTGGGTATTCACATTCTCTCACACAAGATAGTTTATGGGAAGCAAGCGAAGGATAAAAGGGAAGAAGTAGGATGAAGAAGGAGGCCAAAATTTCTCTCTTCTCTTTGTAAAATCTCACATCTTTGGATTGATCTCTCTCTCCATTGTTCACATTTTTTTGGGGAAAATATTGCAGGGGTTGAAATTTCTAGGTAATTGGTCAATTGTTGCACAAGTTGTAATTTTTGGCCAATTGGCTATTATAGGAAGGCTAAAATTCTAGGTCAGATAGACAGAGAGAAGTGTAGGATCATATTGGGTGACTTGACTTGGAGGAGAAGACTAGGTTTTATGATAGGTCTAGGTGTTTCCCTCATTGAACAAGAATAATTTCTCTATTATAAAAGGTTGTTCGGTTTTCCCCATTGTGGGATTTTCCCAGGGTAAGCCTTGTCTTCTTTTGTGTGTTGTGATCTATATTGTTCCATTGTTATTTATGGTTCAATTTCTGAAGTACAATTGTTTAATGATATATTGAAATAAGTTAAAAGAATATCTGCATCAAAACTAATCATAACTTCATAAATATTGTGCTAACCCTAATTTCACTAAGAAAATCAATATGGTATTAGAGATTTAGTGAAGGAAGAAGGGAACACTGGTATCACCTTGAAAAACCCTAAAGATAATTTTATTCAGGTCATTCTTGAAGATTGGTTCTTATGGCTTCTTCCATGAAATATGAAAACAAGATAGTGGAAGCATATAATTTTAGAGATTGGAAAGTTAAAATAGATGTTCTTCCTCCCAAGAACAAGGTTTTGGACATCGTTATAGGGAATATTATTGAACCCTCTAATGAAGCAAGGAGGGAAAAATTCAGGGAAGATGATATTAATGTTATGATATTCTAGTAGACTCCATTAGGGATCTTGGTTCTCTACATTGCAAAACTTGATACTTCAAAGAAGATGTGTGATTCCCTAATGAGTCTTTACATTATCAAGAATGTTTGTCAATCAATGACCTTGAAGAATAAACTACAAAATACAAGGATGACTTATGATGATACCATGGCTTCTTACTTCATAAGGGTTTCTCAACTAAAATATCATATCCAAGCAATTGGAGAATTCATTCTTGATCAAGAACTAATGATTACAGAATTCACTGATATTCCTAGATCATGGGATGATTTTGTAGTAGGCGTAGCAGTTGGAAGGAAGATCCTACATTTGAAATAATGTGGACATCATGTGCTCAAGAAGAATAAATATCAATGACTAGATGTATTCAATATGAGGAAGTTCCAACCCTTACAACTCATTTCAGGAAAAATGGAAAGAAGAAGTTTGGATCTCAACACAAGAAGTCGGGAAAATGATCTTATTCCTCTAAGAATTATAAATATTTATCAAAGATACAATGTTATGGTTGTCAGGAATATGGAAATTTAAAGAAAAAGTGTCCTATCATGGCTAATAAAAATAAATGAAAAGGGAAACAACATGCTTCTGCAACATATGTTGAAAATGAAAAACAAAAGAATCCCAAAGGTTATAATGATTTCTTTTACTATTCTTATTTAACAGCTTCCCTTGCAGACGATGATGACATGTGGCTGGTAGATAGTGGAGCATCAAGGCACATGCATGGAGAGCTTGGAAATATTTCAAGCATGATAGAAAAGAAGTTGTCTCAAAGGGTTGAACTAGGAGACAATAACAATTATACAGCCAAAGGAGTTGGAAAGGCATCCATAGAGCTAGAATCTGGTAATAGCGTACATCTTAGTAATGTTCCTTATGAAATAAGTCTAAAAAATTATTGTGTCTTTGTTTCTTGTTTAGAAGATAAAGGAGATAGAGTTTCTTTTCTAGATGGAAAAGTACTCATTTGGTCCAAGGTATCTAGTATAGATTATGTTAGGGTTATTGGGATTGGTGATGGAATACTATATAGACTTGTAAGTCAACCACATCAAGCACTAATACATGATGAGATAAATTTGAGTGAATTATGGCATAAAAGATATTAACATCGACATTTTAGATTATTGCATGAATTGAGTCAAATAGTTTTAGGAGTTCCTGAACTATAAATAAATAATGATGGTGTATGCAAACGTTGTTATCTTGGGAATAACATTAAGAAAACATTTCCAAACTATGAAAATAGATCTAAGGAGGCTTTGGACTTGAGTCATTTTCATATATGTGGTTGAATACCCATGCAATCACTTGGTGGTTCATTGTACTATGTGACATTCAATGACGATTTCTCCCGTAAGACATGGATATACCTCTTGAAGACTAAGGATGAGGTATTCGAAAAGTTCCAGGAATTAAACGCTGAAGTGGAAAAATTGATAGCTAGGAAGATAAAGATAATGAGATCTAACAATGGAGGAGAATACACCTCAAAGGATATTTTTCTTTTAGTAAGAAAGATGGGTTTAAGAGGGAGTTTATTGTACCCTATAATCCACAATAAAATGGTGTATTATAATGAAAAAATAGGTCCATTGAATAATTTCTCAAGGCTATGATGCATGATTTGGACTTGCCATTGGTCTTATGGGGGGAAGCATCATAGACAGATGTGTAAATTCAAACTAGAGGTCCTCATAAGGTTCTAGAAGGTATGACTCCTAAAGAAACATTCTCTAAAAGGAAGCCAGAGGTTTGTCACATGAGGATCTTTGCTTGTCCTATACATATTCATGTTCCTAAGGATAAGAGGAACACGCTTTAGCCTTCAAAAAAGAAAGGAACATTTGTTGGATACAACAAATAATAAAAGGATTATAGAGTATACATTCCTGAGTAATTATGGATTAAGGGTAGCCTATATGTTACCTTCGATGAGAAAGTATCATATTGGAAATCTAAGGAAGTCTTTGTAGATTCCTTGGATGAAGTGAAGTAGGAGGCCTCAAGGGAGAAGCAATTGAGTTCTACAAAATGTGCTAGAAGTCTAGAAGGGCATCATGATCTAGAAAAAATAGTCATGGTTCTTGAGATCAAGAAGATGTAGATATAGACAGATAAAAGTATGAAAGAAACAAGACAGAACGTTTAGCCAAGATATAATGAAACTGAATGAATGGATGATTCTTCGCGCTTATGTTTATTCATGTGTATTAGATTGTTTTATATTATGCCTATATATTCGTTACATAACCGTAACCGACTAACCGATTATTCAGTATGCAGCCACCTAATAAAAAATACATAAAAACTTTATTAATTGTTGTCAATACTAACAAACTCCACCTTGACAACAATTTCCTAATTTCTTGCCCATGCCCATTCATCATCGTTTCTGCAAGCCAAGAGAAGCTAAACACCACTGCAACTTCTTTATTGTTACTGGCTTTGTGAATATGTCTGCACAATTCTCTCGTGTATGGACCTTTTTAAGAGCTACTCTTCCGCCATCGATCACATGTCTCAGAAAATGATACCTTACATCAATATGCTTGGTTATGCTATGATAGGCAGGATTTGTAGCCAAGTGAGTAGCACTTTGACTATCACAAAGTACATCCACTTTCTCCTGCTTTCTTCCAATTTCATCTAGCAGACCCTCTAACCAGATTGCTTCTTTACTGGCATCTGAGGCAGCTATATATTCAGCTTCAGTAGTGGACAACGGAACTGTTTCTTGAAGCTTTGACATCCAACTAATCGCTTCACCTGCAAGAGTAAAGACATAACCTGTAGTAGATCTTCTTTTGTCCAAATCACCTGCATAGTTAGCATCTACATATCCGCAGACTGATCCTTCACTACCATTAAAGATGATGCAACGGTCACTTGTGCCTCTTAGATATCGAAGCACCCATTTCACTGCTTGCCAATGTTCTTTACCTGGATTTGCCATGAACCTGCTGACAACTCCAACTGCATGTGAAATGTCAGGTCTTGTAGATACCATCGCATACATTAAGTTGCCTACCGCATTTGCATATGGTACATGAGACATATACCACTTTTCTTCATCATCTCTAGGACTTAAAACCAAAGAAAGCTTAAAATGGGAAGCTAGTGGAATATTAACAGGTTTCACATTGTTCATAGAGAACTTTTCAAGTACCTTCTCCACATACTTCTGCTGTGATAAACAAAGCTTACCATTTTTCTGTCTCTATGTATCTCCATGCCCAAGATATGTTTCGCTGCTCCAAGATCCTTCATATCAAACGTCCTAGAGAGTTGAGCCTTTAACCTGTTGATCTCTTCCATGCTTTTGCTTGCAATAAGCATATCTTCAACATACAAAGCTAAGATAATGAATGTGCCATTGAAACTCTTGAAGTATACAAAATGATCATACTCACTTCTTACAAAGTTCTGGCTCACCATGAAGGAATCAAACTTCTTGTACCATTGTCTGGGAGATTGCCTCAAACCATACAATGATTTCTTGAGCTTGCAAACTAATCTTCTGCTGCGACCTCGTACAAAACCTTCCGGTTGTTCCATATATATCTCTTCGTTCAAATCACCATGTAGAAAAGTTGTTTTAACATCTAACTGTTCTAACTCAAGATTAAGCAACGCAGTTAGTGCTAACATAGTACGAATAGAAACAAGTTTTACAACTGGAGAAAAAATCTCATGAAAGTCTATACCTTCAACCTGAGAATACCCTTTTGCTACCAGTCTCGCCTTATACCTTTCGATACTTCCATCAAATTTCCGTTTCAGCTTGAAGACCCATTTGCATCCAACAACACTTCTCCCTTCAGGAAGCTCTACATGATCCCAGGTATTGTTTTTGGCTAAGGATTCCATTTCTTCTTCCATATCCACTTTCCATTTTTCGCTATCTGTATCATCTACTGCTTCCCGATAACAAGAAGGTTCCC
>APFE031511477.1:0-16841 GCA_000404065.3 Pinus taeda
AATGGAGGTGAATGATCGGCTAGAAAACAGAGTGGAGGTGATGATGAGAACACGACCAAGGCTCAAAAGCTGATGATAATGCATTCACAATGGTTATTTACCGAAAAATTGGTTCATTTTTTAATGAGCTTAAACTCTGGGGGAAACATTTGCTCATTGCTTATGTTTATTTTTTAGCGAGCTTGAATTCCGCGTGAAAACTGCGCGTGCTAGTCATATAATAAGGATATCTCATCTAAGATTCCATTTTTTATGGGGCTTGCACCTTTTAAAGCTTTGCCCCGGATCCTTTCTTTATGCAAGCTAGGATCGCTCTTCGCTTGCATGCAAAAAGGTTTGCATGCCCCCAGGTATAGCGAAAAATTCCCAGGTTACCATATGAAAGATGTCCATCCGCGTCGCAAACAAAATGCTTCCTTGGCGATGTCTACTAGAATAGACAAAGGTGAGTGGCGCAGTTACCTCCACTCACATAACTTTGACGAGGGAATCTTATTCCAGTCTAATCCCATTTTCCTAAACAGACAGGTGTGTCAGACTAGTCATATATGCTCCGCGGAAACCTACTCTATACCCAAGGTTTTCCTGCCGAAACAAACCAGGGTGCATGCCCCCTGGGTTTCAATCATATCCTCCTGAATCACTCGCGCTCATGAGGTGGATGGACTGGAGATTGATGAGACATTCCTTGCGTGAAAATACCATTTAGGGACGGCATTTGACTATTTACTATGTGTGAACTGGAGAATGGCAGTTGGTCTACGAGCTTGACCACTCTGCCTTCATGCAGAAAACACATTACTCTAAAGAGTGAGGAGACGACGGCTCCCATGAAATAAATATAGTCACACCCAAGGAGTAGATTATAATCCAGGGGTCCTTGGACTACCATCACGTTCATGTGAACGGTTTTCCTTCTCAAAGTAATGGGCACATTGGGAAGGATCCCTAATGGTCGACTGGTTGCTTTGTCAAAGCCTGTCAAATTTCTCATTTCAGGCAAAAGCGATGGCGAACCAAGCGCTTTCCAAGCATTTGAGGAAAGGATACTCACAGAAGCCCCTTCATCTGTGATGGCACCATCCCTGACCATTCTGTAAGTTTGCACAATGATTCTGAATGGTACACTAGCTAGTACACGGGGCCTGCCTAATAGATTCCAATCGAAGGAAACGACTAGGTTGCTTGGAGGTGGGACTGAATAGACGGCCGGATACAACTCTGATGAACTTCCTTCCTGCGATAAAGGAACAAGTAAACTGCCCCCAAGTTCATCGGAGTCTGTGTTTACAAAAATAATTTGAACGGTGTCATTCTCTTTCTCTTCAATGACGGTATCATTCGAAGACAAACCTTCTAAAGGCAAGACCAGGTCAACTGCCGCCTCGACCTTTTGAATTTTGTCTGGTATGGATTCAGAGGGTTCATTTTCAATTATAGATGTTTCGGCTGACCACAATGGCGTGCCAGCCGGATTTTCAACCAGTGGTGGACTTGGCAAGAGTTTCTTATATCCAGGAGGGAGCCGTAGCGGTGAAGCAGGATGGTCATCCAAAACTTTTTTAGCTTCGTCTAGGAAGGGACAACGATGGACGGCGTGATCACCTTCACAAAATTTACAAGGAAATTTGTGATTCCTTTTCTGTCTAGATACTTCGCTTTCACTGGTTGATGGTGTACTTTCAACATGATCATCAGAGGTTGACGACATTGGATTGTGCAAACGAGGAGACCAGTCCCTTAAGATCCGAGGGATGCAAGGAAAATCT
This sequence comes from Pinus taeda, assembly GCA_000404065.3. NCBI lineage: Eukaryota > Viridiplantae > Streptophyta > Pinopsida > Pinales > Pinaceae > Pinus > Pinus taeda. Next base: position 1,770 of record APFE031511477.1, read on the forward strand.
CAATGATAGTGGTCTCCTTTGCAAATGACACATGGAGATTTAGGTTTAGACGGTGCGGTGTGAGGATTTTCGCTAGACGATGCATGGTTGCCCCCTTTCGCTTTTGGTTCCTTCTTCTTCTTTTCTTTTTTCTCTTTCCGCTTCTTCTTCTTCTTAGTTACTTGATATTTAGCTTTACCAGCTTCATCAAGCGAAGACGAAGGAGGAGAGGGAGAAACAGATGAAGTAGAAGGTTGGGGGGTAACTCTAGTATCATCTTTCTGACTTGACTGTTCAAGAATTACGGTATTCTGAATGACAGAGGTAGAGAAGAGCCATACTTGCAAACCAATCGTCAACCCTGGAAGTGACAATGTGGCCATATGGGGTGCACCAATATCTCCCCAAGAGGAGAAAGGACTAGGATTTCCTCCAAGGGGAAATCCTTGGTTGGTAGACTCCATTTTTCTCAACCTAAAGACCAACGAGGGAACTTGTGATGTTATTCCGATTAAATAAATTTTAGACGCTTGAACAACAACTTGTTTTTCAATTAAGAGTCAGAGAAAAAAACAAAAGGAGTTCTAAGTCGCCTTCGATTTTTAATGTGCCTGAAGTGGCAAAGTGCTCAGATGGACCTTTTCTTTAAGGAGTCTGAAAAGGAACGAAAGAGACTTCTCTGGAAATCTAGGATGGAGGGATTACCAACCAATCACAAAACTGCAGAGGATACTTACTGTATGGCAGTCAATCTTCCGAATTGCTGTGTTCAGTTGCATTGCGATCGATAGGGCGACAGGACACGGCTTTCCTAAGGGATAAGGATTAGCCTATTTGGTCTCCAATTAACACGACGGTACATGAGCACAAATTTGTATTGGCACCTTTGTCGTCTCAGAGTGAGGAACACCCAAAACCAACAATGAAAACAACAGTTACCAGGTTTTACGACGCCGGAATATGTCTCTAGCCTAGACTTCTAGATGTTGTGCGTTAGGTTCCAAAGCGTTTTTAGATTCATTAAATTTATTTTATAGTGTATCTTGTTTAAAAATTTGCCTTTTAGGTTCATCGCGTGATGTGTATACAATTCCTAAAATGCAATCTAAGATGATAAACAACTATTTAATCTTCTTTTGGCAATGAAAATCCTAGCTACTAAGGAAAGAAAATTGATAGTCTTTTAACAAAGAGCACAGAGCACACACTAAATGCACTGTCCTAAATGAAACCAAGTAGTCTAAATGCAAATGCACATGCATGTATTTGTTTTCAGCCTTCTTAATGTATAAATGACAAGAAGAATGCTAAGTGAAAATCTGAATTATTTTCAAAGTGACAATACTTAACAAATTTCTTTTCAAAATGAAGTGAGGATAAGGGCGACACTTTGCGATTTCGAAATGAAAATTGTTTTCGACACTTTAAAAATTACTAATTCAAATCATATACAAGAGTAATAGTACAATCGACTATCAAGAACAATGGGATTCTCTTCTATGACTGAAAACGACACTTATGACACTTTCAAATTAAGAAATGACAGTTCGACTACGCTACTACTTTGCAAAAGAAAACTGAAAATGGTGCACAATACATAAAAACACTTACAGTTCTTTGCACAATAGAGGCGGAATGATGGAAGAGAAGGGGGTTTTCACAGAGATATACCGACCACAGACAGCAAAACTCCTGAATAGAACTGAAAGGAGTGAAGAAAAACCAAAGTCTGAAGGTAAAATTAACCTTCCCTAACCATCGCACCTGTCACACAGGGAATCCAGTATGCATCTCACCTACTGCACATGGGAAGTGTGATGCATACAGTCTTCCTTGAAGGGAGGGTGTGATGGTACCAGTGCGAGACTTTTAACCAATCTTTGCTCAAAATTTACAGTTCAGTTCAGGGATTTAGGCTGAGTAAGTGATGTTCAGTAAATGTAAATCACAGGGAGTGATCTAAGGAGGTTACTAGAGCCACCACTTAGGGCAATTAGAATGTTTGCAGATCGATTGTTCAATTTATAAACAAAACCCGGAGATAGACTGAAGCAACATTGATCTACTTTTGCATTTGCATAACAAATACAGTTCGAAGGCTAGTTGGCTTGACATCAGGCTCCATCTGTAAGTTTATAAAACAAACAAAGATAGACTAACAAATAATCTATTCACTCCCCAGTGGAGTCTCCATTTTGTTACTGGGAATAGTGTCCACTCGGAGCTGCTATTCCCACTAAGACTGGTAGCTATCTTAGAAACAAACAAGTAAAGACTACTTTCACTTTCCTTTATGAAAAATAGATAAGAGTGGAACAAAGGACACCAACCTTAGTCTTGCACTTGGTTCCTTGCTTGATTCCTTTCCTTCCTGATAGATCTTTGCCGCTTCTTCGTTTGCCCAGCTTCAAAGAGCACCTGTGGAATCAAAGCAGCATAATACTATCGAAGAACATATATCTATATTCATAAATAACATAGGACCAGATATGTATTAACCACACAAATGCATATACAATCAAACATACAAGAATGTGGAGGAAAACTTGAATAACTTTATTAATATCAAGAATAGCAAGAGGATTGCAACCAATTGTTCTGACCCAGCATCATCCTCCAGCAAGAAATCCCTTCTTCACCTCAAGTAAAGCTTACATCACCCAACACTATGAAGTTTCACCAGAAAACCAACAACACTTCTCTACAAGATACAAGATTCCAGCCTCTGGATCTCTGTGATGAGGGATCCATATATAGATTATTGTAGGGGGTGAGTCATCTTTTGGGGTTTTGATTAGTGTCTTCTCTCTGATAGTTCTTGATTCCACTTGGAGACTGATGATCTCTTACTCGTCCCTGGTCGAAAACAGAGAGGCAAGTGTCAGAGGGTAAGCTTCTGGAAGATTCTATGATCTTCCACCTCGAAAACTGTCTCTGCCATTTTTCCATTCTCGCCCATCGCACCCTACAGAGGGGCCATCCAATATGCATCGCACCCTTTACACTGGGAAGGTGATATGCATCGCACCCTCTGCACTGGGTATTCAGTATGGTCCAGTTTTGACCATTTCTGAGCAGTTTTTAGTGAACTTCTGGGAGATGATGTAATCAGCTGACCTTGTTCCTTTAGGTAGTGAAGCAACACTTTTAGGGACTTAGGAGCCCTCAGTTTATGGACATTTATGATTGGGGTTGCAGTGCCCAAAAATGTCTATAACAGGTACGTGGAAGACCAGTGGATCCTGTGGCATTACTTTAGGCAAAAGTCGAGCCAAAGTGTGCAAGAGTACACCACAAAATTCAAAAAGATGGCTATAATGTTGGGTATCTCTCTAAAGAACCTAGATGTACTCCTCAAGTATTTGGGGGGGTTTTCACCACCATCTGCGTGAGCAAGTGATGTTGTTCAAGCCCAAGACAGTGGACAAGGCTTTTGTACAGGCACAGTACCTGGAGAACATAGGCCTAAAAAGAGTGTAATCAAGTGGATCAAAGCAAAAGGAGAAACAAGACACTTCTAAGGATGGGAAGAAGAAATAAAAGGAGGAAAAGATAAAAAGATGGTAGCCACAACACACTAGTGCAAAGATCCTAGCAACCACTGCATCCACTACAACATTGATGGCCATACAGAGGAGAAGTGTTGGAAGTTTCATCCAAAGCTAAACACAAAAAACAAGAAGAAAGATAATAAGAAGAAGAATCTCATGGCCACTGATTCGAGAAACCAAGTTGAAAGAACCTTAGATGTGGATGAGAATATCGTTTGTACATTAGTGCAGAAGGAGGTGAATCTGAGTAGCCTTCAACAATAGGAAGAGAAAGAAATGACCAAACTCTTCCATGTAAAGATACATGTCAAGAAGATGAAGGTTGATACTCTGTTTGACTCAGGATCACAGGCAAATCTCACTGTAGCATATCTAGTCAAGAAGTTGGGGATGGAAGTCTGTGATCATCCAAACCCATATCCACTGGGATGGGTACATAAGGATGCAGAGCTGAAGGTAACAAAACAGTGTAAGATTAGATTTTCTACTAGTGTTGATTTTATTGATGAAGTAGATCTGGATGTGGTTCCCCTTGATGTATGTGGAGTTGTGTTTGGCAGTCCATACATGTACATGTGTGATGCAATATTCATGAGGAGAGTTAACCAATACCGACTCATCAAGGATGGAAAATCATTCATCATCAGCACACACAAAGGCAAGTCAAAAATTTCGCTAGTAAGTGCCAACCAAGCCAAGAAATTGATCAGTTCCAACAAGAAGTATGTTTTATTGTTTTTAAGACAAAATCAGTTTGTAGAGGAGTCAATAAGAGGCAAGGAATCCCTAGAGGGGCGTACCTAAGAAACAAAAACAACAATTGGAGGGGTTTTTACAGGCATACAAGGACGTCTTCCAAGAGCCTAAAGGGCTACCCCATAAGAGAGAAATGGAGCGCGAGATCCAGCTATTGCCAGACTCCCCATTGCCAAATATTGGGATTTACTTGTAGTCTGTTATAGAAGCAAGTGAGGTGAAAAAACAATTGCAACAATTGTTGGAACAGGGTGTCATTCAACCGAGTACATCACCATATGGTCACCCATCATCATTGTGCCAGAGAAGGATGGGACTTGGAAGATGTGTATAGATTACAGGGTATTGAATAAAATCATGCTCAAGAACAGATACCCCCTACCCAGGATATATGATCTACTAAATCAGTTGCAGCAAGCAAAGTATTTCACCAGTTTGGACTTGAATTTTGGATATCACCAGGTTCGAGTCAAAGAAGAAGATACATGGAAGACCACCTTCAAAACCAGACAAGGTTTGTATGAGTGGTTAACTATGCCATTTGGCCTATGTAATGCATAAACTACACTTATGAGATTAATGAATGATGTATTGCTCCCTTTTATAGATTCATTTGTTATTGTTTATTTGGATGATATTCTGGTATATAGAGCTACCTGGGAGGATGATATTTCACATTTGACACAAGTGATGGAAACATTGAAGAAGCACCAATTGCTAGCAAATCTCAAGAAGTGTGAGTTTGTGCAACAATCCTTGGTGTATTTGGGATATGTGATTGGTGGAGGAGAATTGAAGAGAGATCCTTCCAAGATAGGGGCCATAATGAAATGGCTAGTGCCTACTAATGTTACTGACGTTAGGAGTTTCATTGGAGTAGCACAGTACCTAACGAAATCCATATCCTTGTTTTCAGCAGTAGCAGTACTACTCCATGCCATAACAGCAAGTGGTAAGAGTTTCTAGTGGGGAAAATGGAAGTAGAAGGCTTTCGATGAGTTAAAGAAGAAGATTAGTGAATCACCAGTTCTGGAATTACCAAACTTGAAATGACCCTTTGAAGTGGAGACAAATGCGAGTGGATATGCTATGGGAGTTGTCTTGATGCAAGGAGGAAGGCCCGTGTGCTACCATTCTTGAAGTATTTCATGGGGCAGTTCTTAACTACTCTAGCTACAATAAGGACCATGGTGCAAGCTATGAAGAAGTGGATGCACTATTTGATGGGAAAAGAGACAATAATCCACACAGATCACCAATCGTTACATTACCTGCAGGCCCATAATAAGCTACAGCAGTCCAGACACTACATGTGGATGGGGTTTTTACAGCAATTTCATTTGGTGATCATGTATAAGAAGGGCAACACAAACAAGTTGGTTGATATGCTTTCAAGGCCACCCACATCAAATATTACAGCTTTGTGGACTCTTATGCACATGGAGCCATTCACCCATGATGCACACATAGAGGCATATTCATAAGATGAGGACTTCAAGGAGGTGTATCAGTAGTTGCAAAGTTAGAGTTATGTGCACGGAGGCGACAACACCATTGACTACCTTCTACATGATGGGTTACTCTATAGGCTGGACAATCTATTTGTTCTTAAAGGTTAGCATTTGCAGCTGATTAGAGAGGCTCACACCTCCAAGTTTGTAGGGCACTTTGGTGCAGGGAAAACCATGGCTAACTTGCAGAGGATGTGCATTGACCCAAGATGCAAGAGCAGGTAGCTAGGTTCATAAGAGGATGTATGCTTTATTGTACCAGCAAGCCCAGCAACATGAAACATGGTCTGTATCATCCCTTACCTATTCCTACTCATCCTTGTGAAAGAATTTCCATGGACTTTGTGGGAGGTTTATCGACAACCAAGAAGGGACATGACTACTTATTCATGGTAGTTGACACGTTCAGCAAGATGTGTGTTCTGATGCCCTGTAAAATACCATTAGTGGACAAGAAGTAGCAAACGTGTTCTTTGGACAGGTATGGATACATTTTGAGATACCAAGGAGTATCATTTCAGATAGGGATACAAGATTTCTCAGTGCATTTTGGACTACATTGTGGGAGAAGATGGACACGAAGTTGAAGAGATCTACAACATTCCATCCATAGACAGATGGGAAGACAGAAGTAGCCAATAGGACTTTGGTGTAGCTTTTGAGTGGTTACAACCAGAAGCATCCAAAGACCCAGGATGAAAATATAGTATATATACACATTCTTATAACATAGCAGTCCACACTTCTACATGAAAGTCCCCATTTGAAGCTTGTTTTGGATATTTTCCACCTTCACCTTTGGATATTGCATATGGGCATCAAGGAGGAGTGAAGGAAGACCTTACAGGAGATGCCTTGAGGGCTGAAAAAGTTATTGAGAAGATCAGGTAGATCCATCTACAGTTACAAGAAACATTGCAAAATTCACAGGTGAAGTATAGGCTAGGCATGATCAACACAAAAAAGAGAAATCATTCAAGGTGGGAGACAAAGTATGGCTACAATTGAATAAGGAGAGGTTGTAGGGGCCTGGTAAGAAAATTAAGGCTCTAAGGTATGGTCCCTTTGAGATACTAGAAAAGGTGGGTGATAATGCCTATTGACTCAGTTTACCACCATATATGCGCATTTACTTAGTTGTAAATGTAGATAATTTGAAACACTATGAGACTTCCATGCTAGATCAAGAAGAGGAACAAGTCTTGCTTTCTATGGAAGATTTGGCACCACAAGATCAGGTAGAGTTGACAGAAGATACAGTTTTGCAGAAGAGGTCCAGAAGTACAAGACAAGGGCAACAAGGCCTTTGGCAGATTCGGTTGAAGGGACAACTGCCAAGCAAAGCTAAATGGTACACCAAAGGGAAGGTGGAGGAAAAATTTCCTCATCTAATTTAGTAAAAGCTTTTGGGGACCAAAAGCCTCCCAAAATAGGGAGGTGTGATCCGAATTAGATAATTATTGTTTTTCATCCATCTCGATGCATTCGGAGTTGAAAAAGTGGAGGAAACAGCTTACAAATTGTTTTTATTGGTGGTACCCAGTTTGGTCGAACAGGGTCTGAAACCTTCTGGAAGTGTTTTGGGGTATCAAACAATGTTTTTTGTGGGCATCAAACAAAGTTTTCATGCTATTTTACATGCATAGAGCTCTCCAACGACGCAAGATTCATGTCAATCAGAGTCTGTATGCAAAAGTTATGCCACTCAGAAGTTGACCTTCCTGTTTTCACATCTTCGGGAGAATGCCTCGTCAGCCCCCATTATTCATGGAAAAGGGGTTAGCCACGTGTTTGTGATGTAAAAGACTCTAGAAAAGTCTATTTTGTAACTCTAGTTAAGAGTTGATGTAGTCAAACTTAACCACGAGTAGGCTATCAGGTTGTGTTATAACCGTACCACTAGGAGGAAGAGCCATTCCATTCTTTTGCAAACATGTTGTTCCATATTTGAGCAAAAATAGCCAGGAAAGGAGAGATAAGAGATAGAGCACACAAAGATGATTTGTACACTGTAATAGCCCACGGGCCACATACATTATGCATGCACTAATTACAATTAATTTTACAAATCTAAAAATTAAATAAAATTGTAATAGTGTCAATCTCGGATTTTAAATATAATATTATATAATAGAATCTCGGAATTTAATATATAAATATATAAATTGAAGCGAAGAAGTTTTCCAAAAGTGACGTGAACCTTAAAAGTTGATAAAATTGTAATAGTGTCAATCTCGGATTTTAAATATAATATTATATAATAGAAGCTCGGAATTTAATATATAAATTGAAGCGAAGAAGTTTTCCAAAAAGTCACGTGAACCTTAAAAGCTGGTGTGAAGTATTCTTAGAAAATTGTATAAACCGAAAGCATGAGAAAGTATTAGAAATTATATAAACTGAAAGTATGGGAAAGTATTCGAAGAATACTTTTCTAAGGTGAGTAAATTTTTTAAAAAATAATAATTTATTCGTGTTTCTTTATTTGGAGTTTACAAATCTGATTTTAGGTTATTGATAAAATTGTATTTTTATATTGAAAAATATTTAGAAGCATTTTTACAAAATTATATAAACCGAAAGTTTGAGAAAGCATTCAGCGAATATTTTCATCTGGGTAAAATTTAAAAAAAATAATAATTTATTAGTGTTTTTTTATTTGGAGTTTACAAATCTGATTTTGTTTTTTTATTTGTTAAAATTGTATTTTTATATTGAAAAATATGCAGAGCATATTCAATTATAAAGATTGATTAAAAAATTATATTATAATTTCAATATATAAGTATAGTTTGAGTAGTTTAATGGTTAATATATGTATTTCATAGGAAAATTCTATAAATTGTTATAGATTTTAAACAATCATAATTGTTTACATAGAAGTTTTGTCACAAACAAAAAGTCTTCAACACTATTAGATATCGAAGGTTTACTATAAATTTTAAAAATAAATTATTATTATTATTATTTTATTATCCTCATCAGTCCATTTCTCCCCCTATTGGGGGATAGCACCAAGATTGAACCAAAGACTACTATAAATTTAAAAATAAATTATTATTATTATTATTATCCTCATTCATGTCCAATTTCTCCTCCCTATTGGGATGCACAAGATTTGAACCAAAGACTCTGTTTGGGAGAATCATTTCCTACGGACATTACCAGTTCGAGCTACCCCAAGCAAACAAACTATTATTATTATATATAAATGAACATAATATATATTAAAATTTGTAGACATGAATTGATTCAAGTTTTTCTCACATTTTTTGAAATGACCAAATATTTTGGTCTTTTTTAATAATTAAATATTAGAAAGTAAAAATTTATGGTTAAAGTTTTTTATTCATTATATGGAATGATAAAATTATTTTATAAAAGATATGTAAATGAAAAAAGTAAGTTCATATGATTACATATGTTATGATTTTAATTTAATTTAAATTTTCTTAGTTGTATTTTTTTTTGTTAAAAAATAAAATAAAATAATCAATCATTAAAATTGCATAATTTAAGTGTAATAAATTTCATAGAGTTGGCTATTATCCTAGTACAACATTGTCCCCATATGCTTAAAATAGATTATGATTTTAATTTAATTTAAATTTTCTTAGTTGTATTTTTTTTTGTTAAAAAATAAAATAAAATAATCAATCATTAAAATTGCATAATTTAAGTGTAATAAATTTCATAGAGTTGGCTATTATCCTAGTACAACATTGTCCCCATATGCTTAAAATAGAGCTTAATTCTACAACAATAGAGAAGCTAAGCTACTTCAAGGGTTTTCTAATAAGACCTCGTCAGAAAAGTTACTGTTAACTTATCTTGGTTCAAATAGTTTTTTACTTCAAGGGTTTTCTAATAAGATCTCGTGAGAAAAGTTACTATTAGCTTGTCTTGTTTCAAATAATTTCTTCTTTTCTCACTATACTTCAACATTTTTTCCAATTTTATGAACTTTACACATAGAGTAACGAGTTCATGTTTAAAGTTAGTAATTCAATGAGTTTTAATTTTTACTTCAATCTCTTCACTCTCTCACTTTTCACTCTATCAGATAGAGTAAGCTATAACAATTTTTCCAATCTTATGAACTCTTTACATAGAGTAACAGGTTTGAAGTTAATAAGTTATAACAATTTTTCCAATCTTATGAACTCTTTACATAGAGTAACAGGTTTGAAGTTAATAATTGTATAAGTTTTAACTTTTACTTAAACCTCTTTGACTCTATCATAAATTATCAACTAATATTAGGGAAAATATGGCCATCAAATGCGGGAAATTTTTTTTTTCCTCTTTTTTCTTTTACCATTTCATTAAAATACTTAAAGAACGTGAACCAAATTTTGCCGGGTAAAATTCCCAGCAAATATGGAAACATCAACTTTCTTGATAATTTTACTAAAATCCCCGAAAAAAATGCATTTAAATGTCTCAAAACTTGATAACGTAGATGTTAAGGAATTTAGACTTTTGTGATCCATAACATTGTTTAGAGAATTTTTGGAGAAATCACATAAATAATCATTTGTCGACGCGTTTCGAACCAACCAGTGTGTTTCATGGTCAAGACAAGTTGAAGAACCAGATCCAGCCTAGCATGTTAAATAGTCTGAGCAGAGATTCCAACGGATAATAATGGCTAATTTTGACTAAGGGACCCAGGGCAAAAATTAAAATTTAATTTTGTTAATATTATAATAATTATTATTAATAATTTATAATCATTTTATGGAAATAAGGTTTAAATCAGGTAAATCACTTATAAATAAAATATTCAAGTTTAGTTTTAAAATTTAATCAATTAGTCATTTATAATTTATTTTTAATATTATAATAATATATTATATTAATAATAATTATTTTTAGGAAAATAGTTAAATTAAGTAAAAAGAATAAAATAAATTCCATTAGTAAATCTCTAAAAATTAAAATATATATTATTATATAAATAAAACTTAATATAAACCAAAATATATTATTATCATTTCTATATTATTTAAATTAAATAAAAAATTAAAATTATTGTTTATTGATATATTCTCTAATACTTTTCAATTAATTACTTTTAATTCCATCCACATGTTTTCAATCTAATAACAATTTTTTTTTAAATAACTAGTGGGTTTCAAAACATCCCTCGGAAAAGCCAGACTAATTATAATAAAATATATGCTAACCACTAAAAACTATAGAAAACATATGCCTTCGCATAAAAAATAAAGAGAATAGGCTCAATATTTCAAAAAGTTTTGAAGATTGAACCAATAGTCTTGGACACCTTTATAGAGTTTTCCCAAGTTTGACACATTTATTTCAGGTTTAATTCATATTTTTAATACTTTAAACTTTCTCAAACATTTATAGTTGTTGAGGTTTAAATTCATATTTTTAACTCTTTAAACTTTATGCGTGATTTAAAGTAAGAGTTGTGATAACCATTATCTTATTATTCATCATTGTCATGAACATTTAACTTTTTATATATGGGATGTAATGGATATTATTTTTTATTGAAAGTTATTAGATTAACTTTTTATATAGGGGATGTAATGAGATATTATTTTTTTATTGAAAGTTATTAAATTAATTATTTATGGTATATGTATTGGAAAATATAAAATTGGTTATTAATTTTGAATTATATTAATTGATTGAAGTAATTAATATGTATTTTTTTAAATTTGTAAAATAAAAATTATTTTTGTTGAATTTAGGTTTCTGTGATTTATATTAAGTTTTTTTAGAAGATTTTTTGGCCTCAATCATATTAGAATGTATCTGTCAGTGTTTCGAACCCAAGTGTAGTTCATCGTTAGGACAAGTTGAAGAACCAGATCTAGGCTCCATGTTAAATAGAAAGAGCAAATCATCCAACGACTATATGGGATTGGGCACTTAGACTGGCTAACAACTAAACTTGACTCGCTAACTGCACTGGACCAAAGTATAAGGACACAAAAACATAATAAATTAAATAATTAGTAAGAGAGTTAATACCTATTTATTATATTTAAATAAATTAAAGTAATATATATAAATTAATTTTTATTATTTTTTTTAAAATATAAATTGGTTTTTACATATTATATAATCATATATCACTAACTATTATATTAAAATATCTGAAAATATATTTCCGTGCCATAACATAATACATATATTTCAAATCTTAATATATAGGTATAAATATACATAAATAATTTTACATGTTTTATTATATAGTAATATAATAAATTATATATATAAATATATGTTACATGTTTAATATCTATTCTATATATTAAATCAATTATTCAAAACATTTAAGATTATATTTTAGCTAAATGGAAATTATGTTTGAAATATTGTTTAAATTCTAAAAAAATTATATGGATTTTGATATATTTCAATTTTAATTTGCATTTTTATTAAAATTTGTGTTTTATTTATGTTTTATTATTGTGTTTTATTTATGTGTTATATAAATAGATATCATTATTTATCTTTTCTACATCATTATTCTAAAAACTGCCTAAAACTATGAACTTTGATGTACCTCAAGCACAGACAAGGATCATAAGAAAAATTAAAAAATTTATATCATCAATTGATAGGTCTCATTGATTTATAGCCGTCAAAAATTTAATTGGCACCACTAAATTTATTCATTATTAGGTACAAGTATCTAAGAGGCAGTTTAAACACTTATAATTGTATCTATTAAGCACTATTAAGTAATATTAAACAATGTCAAGTATGTGTTGTTAAGGTATCAGCTAATATCTGATAAGTGTTATTATATTTCATGTTTATTAAAATATCCATGAAATATATAACCATGAATTGAAGTTTAAAAAATAATATATATATTATATAATTATATTATATATATATATATATATATATTTCTATTACTAATATATAATATATAGATATATATATATAAATAAATAAATAGTTTGAGTGGGTTTAATGGTTTAATATATTAATATTTTTAATAGAATATATACAATTTTGTATAAGGATTTTAACACTCAAATTTGCTAGAAAGTTTTGGTCACAAACAAATAGAGTCTTCAACACTAATTAAGATATCTAGGCTAACGATAATTTAAAAATAAATTATTATTTATTATTATTATTTTATTCATAAATGAACATAATAATGTTAAATTTGGAGAACATGAATTGATTAAAGTTTTTCTCACATTTTTTGAAAATGAATTAAATATTTTGGTTTTTTTTTTTAATAGAATTAATTTTTTTAAAATAAAATTTTAATGGTTAAAGTTTTATTCATAAAATATGGAGTTGAATAAAATTATTTATAAAAAAGATTTGAATGAAAAAGTAGTCATACGGTTACATGTTTATGATTTTTAATTTAATTTTATTTTTTCTTAGCTGTAATATTTTTGCTCAAAATTTTGATGAAAATTAAATTAAAATAAAATAAAAAATTATTATTAAGATTGCATATTTTAAGCGTAATAAATTTTATAGAGTTTGCTATTATGCTAGTACAAAATTGTCACCATATGCTTAGAATAGAGCTTAATTCTTACAAGCGTTGGACATTTGTCTACAACAGAGAAGCTATGCTACTTCAAGGGTTTTCAAATAAGACCTCGAGAGAAAGGTTATTGTTAACCAGTTTTTTCAATTTGATCTCGTGAGAAAGGTTATTGTTAACTAGTTCTTCAATTTTATAAAGTTAGTAATTTTCAAGGGGGATTCATCAAATGAAGTTCTAACCTCCATGGCATATTAAACAATACCCTTAATTTGACTACATATTGGAAAATAACCCTGAAAATCACATTATTTAAACCCCTTACCAATACAAACCCAATATACCTTCCCAATTAAAAAAAACCCTTCTTGCTTCCACTAGATACTGTAGGTATCCATTTTTTCTTTAACATTTTTTTATACCCCTTTATATTTTTCATCAACTTTGAGCTCCATTTTTTATAACTGCCAATATAAAATCCCTTTACCCTCTATATATCCCCCAATATATTATGTTATTTTTTCCTCATTATATTTTCCCCAATATGAACCCACGAGGTATGGAATTGCACCCCCCTTTACCCTCTATATATCCCCCAATATATTATGCTATTTTTTCAGCATTATATTTTCCCCAATATGAACCCACGAGGTATGGTATACTGAATCTCTTCACTCTCTCACTCTTCACTCTATCATATAGAATTAGTTATAACAATTTTTCCAGTATTATGAACTCTACAGATAGAGTAACAAGTTTGAAGTTGATAATTGTATGAGTTTTAACTTTTAGATGAACTTCTTGACTCTATCCACCAAAATTAAGGAAAAAATAAACAACAAATGTGGGAACATTAGCTATTTTCTTTAGCATTAATTTTTTATTTATTTTACTATTTCATTAAATTTTTAAAACAAAGTGAACCAAATTATGCATCCTAAAAATTGATAGGAAATGTGCAAACATCAACTTTCTTGATCATTTTAAAAAATCGCTCCACAAAATACATTTAAATGTTCCAGAACTTAATAAAATAAATATTGTTATGATGTGTTGTCTTTAATACTTTTAAATAAATATTGTTATGATGTTGTCTTTAATACTTTTCGATAATTACTTTTAGTCCATCCACATGTTTTCAATCTATAAACACAACTTTTTGAAGTAACTCTAGTGTTTCAAAAGATTCTTGGGAAAAACAAGACTAACTTTTTGAAATAACTCTGGTGTTTCAAAAGATTCTTGGAAAAAACCCGACTAATTATAATAGAAATTATGTTAACCCCTAATAACTATAGTTCAATTTTTTTAAGATTAATTCATAGTTTAGAGAATCTTCGGCGAAATCACATAAGTATTCTTTTGTCGACGCGTTTCGAACCAACCAAGTGTGGTTCATCGGTTTCAGGACGATGAACCACACTGGTTGGTTCGAAACGCGTCGACAAAAGAATACTTATGTGATTTCGCCGAAGATTCTCTAAACAATATTATGGATCACAGAAGTCTAAATTCCTTATTAATTCATAGTTTTAATACTTAAAACTTTCTGCATGATTATCGTATTTTTATCATGAGTTTGATAACCAATAACTTATTGTTCATCATTATCATAAACATTTAACTTTCTTTATATGGCATGTAATACAATGTTATCTTTTATCGAAAGTTATTAAATTAATCATTTAGCGTATGTGTATAGGAAAATATAAAATTTGTGATTAATTTTGAATTATATTAATTGATTGAAGTAATTAATGTGTATTTTTAT
>APFE031511478.1:0-13629 GCA_000404065.3 Pinus taeda
GTTCCATTCCGCCCACTCTGAGTAAGTGTCGCAGTTTGAGGAACTTGACTTTGTCCTTTAACAATCTCACTGGAAACATTCCCCCACAACTATGTGTTCTCCCCAACCTAATAACCATGTACCTAGGAGTTAACAATTTGACGGGAACAATCCCGCACTGCTTGGGAAACATATCCTCTTTGCAGTACTTAGAATTGGCGAGCAACAACCTTCACGGTAGTGTTCCTTCTGAATTGGGTATGCTAAGCCAGCTCAGCTTTCTTGATCTGGGGCAAAACCATCTGACGGGACACATTCCGTCTTCGTTGTTTAACTACACCAATCTTGAAGCATTGGATATAGGTTTTAACCAATTAGTTGGCCACATTCCGTCGGAATTGTGTAGCAAGAAGACCGCCCAGTTAAAGGAACTCAATTTGGGTACTAATCAGCTGAGTGGCAGCGTTCCTTCATCCCTCTACAATTGTACCAAGTTACAAGAGATTGACTTATCAGGGAACCAGCTCAGCGGAATAGTGCCTATGGAGTTGGGTAAATTGACACATCTCCAGGAGCTTATGTTGGGCCGCAATTACCTTATTAGCGGCAACACCACGACATGCCCCATTCTTACTGCTCTTAGTAACTGTTCCGATCTACAACTAGTAGACTTATCTGTGAATAACTTCACTGGGCAATTGCCGTTTTCTATAGGCCACCTCTCTACAAAACTCGACATCTTAGACTTGGGTTTGAACGAATTCGCTGGGGAAATACCTCCGGCTATTGGAAATTTAAGTAGCTTAATATTCCTTGGTTTAGATGGTAATTTTTTTACCGGGTCAATCCCATCTTCAGTTGGTATGATTCAGAAGTTAGAGAGGTTATATATGGATTCCAATAATTTACAAGGGAACATCCCAATGGAAATTGGGCAGCTAAAGGGTTTAGGTCTTTTATATCTCTCTGGAAACAATTTGTCTGGAAAAATCCCTGATTTTGTGGCCAACCTCCAACAATTAAGATATTTAGATCTTAATCATAACAAGTTTTCAGGAAACATACCTGCAAGTTTAGGGAAATGTGTGAACTTACTACTGCTAGATCTATCATACAACAAGCTTAGTGGGCACATACCTGAAGAGCTTGCAGGCCTTGCAAATTTAGCCTTCTATTTCAACTTGTCAAACAATTTATTACATGGCCATGTGCCTTTAGAACTAGGAAAGTTCAATAAGCTTCAAGCTATAGATATTTCTGCAAATCAAATAACTGGCTACATTCCTAGTAGCCTTGGAAGCTGCCAAGAAGTAGAATATCTGAATCTTTCTCATAATGCACTTGAAGGTCCAATTCCAGTGTCAATCAGTGAACTTCTAAGTCTTCAAGACCTAGATCTCTCCTCCAACAATTTGTCAGGGGGAATACCTGTATCACTAGCAAATCTCACATTGTTCCACCACTTGAATTTTTCTTTCAACAAGCTATCAGGAGAAGTCCCTAAAGGTGGAGTTTTCAAAAAGATTGGAGCCACAGCATTTATGGGAAATCTTGGTCTATGTGGACCTTGGGTAAATCTACCACCATGCTATGCTCATAAACATAAAAGTGTTTCGAATCTCAAAAGAGTTATCATACCTGTTGTTGTTGTAGCAATTGTTGTATTGTGTTTGTTTCTTGCAATCTTGTGGAGACAGAATTGCAGGAGAAATATTCAGAGAGAGATTGGTCCATCACTAAATGTGGGGCATCGAAGAATCTCCTATGCAGAGCTTGCCATTGCAACAAATGAATTTAGTGATGCAAACTTGTTAGGAATTGGTAGTTTTGGAAAAGTGTACAAAGGGATTTTGAATGATGGCACAATGGTTGCTGTCAAGCTTCTCAATCTACAAAATGAAGGGGCTGAAAAGAGTTTTGATAAAGAGTGCAAAGTTTTGGGTAGAGTTAGACACCGAAATTTGATTCGGGTCATAACTTGTTATTCAGATCTCCAAATCAAAGCTTTGATATTTCCATTAATGCCAAATGGAAGCTTAGAAAACTGGTTATATCCCGATGATGGAGAACAAAGTGGTTTGAATTTGATTCAAAGGTTGAATATAGCAATAGATGTCGCCCAAGGCATGACATATCTCCATCACCATTGTTTTCTGCAAGTGATTCATTGTGATTTGAAACCCAACAATGTGTTGTTGGGTGAAGATATGACTGCATATTTAATAGACTTTGGCATTGCTACTCTATGTTTTGCAAATAATGAAGATGGGGATATCACTTCCACAAATGCACTCAAAGGATCTACAGGCTACATTCCTCCAGGTATTATTTAAACTACATACCATATTTTAATTAATCTTGTGATTTTTTTTTTCTAAATATTTATTAACCATTGTGAATTAAAAACCTTAAGATGATGATCTATGAATGCAGAATATGGAGTGGGTGGACAAGTCACAACAAATGGTGATGTTTATAGTTATGGAATAGTGCTATTGGAAATGCTCACTGGAAAGAAGCCCACCCATGACATGTTTGTCGAAGGAATGAACTTGCAAAAATGGTTGGGTAGCAGTTTTCCAAACCGACTAATGGATGTGGTGGACTTGGGTTTACTAAAGAGGACGGGTAGTTGTACCAAGGAAGATAATAATCTCAATTGTCTTAGTTCATTGATAAATGTGGGATTGCTTTGCACAAATGAATCTCCTGAAGCACGACCTACTATGATGGTCATTCTAGGCATGCTGCAAAACATCAGAGACGCTTTTTTGAGCCCTGGTGCCATTCCCAAATTGCAATCAAATATAACACATTTATTGGGTAGTACAAGCACTACTCTCAACAACATTTGTGAAGGTCAAAGTTCTTCAGCATCTTAGTCTATTGTAATAAACTTGTAGTTGTGTAGCTAAGCCATGAAGTAAATTGAATCTTATTTCCATTTCCTTCTTTGTACATAAATTGTTGTTGTTAATTACATGTCATTCCCAAATTCCAATAAAATATAACACATTTGCTGGGTAGTACAAGCACTATTCTCAACAACATTTGTGAAGGTCAAAGTTCTTCAACATCTTAGTCTATTGTAACAAACTGGTAGTTGTTAAGCTAAATCATGAAGTAATTTGAATCTTATATCTCGTTTTTTTACCGTGCATAAATTGTTCTTGTTAATTGCATGCAAACATGAACAACAAAGTTAGATCCACTATGAATGCATCTCATCTGGTTGTATTTTTGTTTTTGGTTAAAAAAATTGACTTTTAATTTTAAAGTTTTGAAAAAAATAAATATGAAACTGAATATTTTGAAAATTACAATTTAATTTTAAAAATTTTTAAATTTGAATTTCTATTTTCTGAATAAATAATTAATTTTATGTAATTTAAAATTGAAGCATTTTTTTTATTTAAAAATAAAAAATATATACATGCTACCAAATCTCATAACCATTATTAAACAATACACCTATCAAATCTGAATATTTTCATATGATTTTCTATATACAAAGAACGATGTGTGTCATTAATTGTCCGCTACTGGTAGTGTGGAGAGATACATACACACAAACCAATTGATTGCTTGAAGAAATTAATGCTATGTAACAGATCTCAGATCTCAGTTATGACATAGGAGGTATGGACTGTGAAGGAGATTTGGTTCTCCTTAATTGCCTCCACCTATTTACTAAATCACTTGGCAGATTCTGTGGATTACCCAGTCCAAGAACAAATAACAATAGATTTTGTGCCTGTGTGTGGTTGCAATGTTTTTCGCCACTATTATGGCAGGGACGAGGCCATGGACAGCCGTAGGGGCACCATGACTGGTGTTATAACTGAATCTTGTAAGCCTGAAATTTCAAAACTTCTCTTAGACAAACTTGTATTAAAAAAAAATCACTTGCAAAAACCTTCTTGTCAGCTTAATATAAACCTGCACTTGCAAAAAGATCTTTTATTCCTCATCAAATGTGTAGTCCGTCCAACTGCAGGTTGCCAATATTTTTGGTCGGTACAGTTGTAGAGACTGCTTTGTTGACTGAGATTTCAAACAAGGATCATAACATTATTGATGAACTGCATGTCATGGAAAATGAAGCATTTTAAAAAAACGCAGAGTTATTCAGACAGCGAGTTTTAAATGAACATTCTGAACAAATGGAGTAGAAATTTAAAAATCCGCGACAGATTTTTTTTTGCAGAGCGATCCCAATTGTGTTCATAGCGGGCAGATTCGAAAAATTGCACACCATTTGAGGCATTTTGCTGGTTCTTCCAAGGGGCGATACAGAAGCCAAACGTAAAGTGATTTGGAAATGAAGCCAAAAAAGGATTTCGATGGTAAAAGGAAAACCTCGTGGGAATAAGCATATTTTCGATCTCACCTTTATTTTCCGCGGCAATGCATGCTACAGGTGACATATTTTTTTTTATATGCTACAGGTGACATATAAAATACTTGCAGACTTTCTCCATTAAAATATGGGAGAGCACCCATTTCATTTGCCAAGGCCGCGAATTGAAGAGAGGCAGGGTATTTTATGTGTATATACTTCTAGTTCATGAAAACCATCATGATCAACTCAAGGAGATGACAATTGAGTGGGTGTTCCATTTCTTCTTCTAATCCTAAAATCTGCCAGAGTGTCTTTCTTTCGTAATAACATAAAATCCAGAGACCTTAGGACTCTGTTTGAAGCCAAAATTGTCTGCTCAACAATACTTTTTCAATGTTAATATTCAAGTCGGTCTTGCGGAATTTGGGCAATTGTTGCATAAGATGCTACAGGTTGTAATGCCTTCCTCGAACTATGATCACAAAGCATGTACATTTTTTTTTGGGGAGAGGATGAGGTTTCAAAGATGAAGATGTAACAAAAATCGTCATTGTTGTTAAATGTGAAGTTGAATTGAAATTTTCGGCGCCACTTTGCCGTCTATGCCGAAAGTTGGGGCAGTTTGCAGCTGAATCTACCGCACATGACTTTGTGCTCATCTATAAAGCAAGCCAAGGCCAGACCTTCCATTAATGAAAAGGCTTATATGGTGTGTTCTCCATTTTTATTTGTGATCTCTATCTTATTGTCCATTTGTCTGTGCTCCTCTGTTGTGTTTGCCTATGCTTCTATGCTTACCTCTAATCCCATCAACTGGCATCAAAGCTAACGAAAGCGCTGTGAGGGATCGAACCCTGTCCACAAAACTTTCTGTCTGTTGGCTTCCACAAAGGGTAATTCCCGATATTCTTCTAATTTCACACCTATAAGGAACAGTTGACACCCCTCTTTCCAATTCAAGGAAGGGATGTACCTCTGGTCTCAGATGTCGCTGTCTACAGATTTGGTGTAATTATGCCCTAGAAACTTTTCAATCACGCGGAACAAAACCCTGCAATATTTTTTAGGCAACCAAGACGCAGAGTCCACCAAATGTCAGAGGCTATTCCCAATGGCTCTTGGCCGTATCTAATATCTAATAGACCTAACTACTTGCTCATATGAAATGTTTCACCTTTTCCACGATTGAGTAACATTGGGATATTAGGGAATGGCATTAGACCTTAGTCATTGTATATGTTTTCTACCTCATTTGCGCTTTCCTAGATTAGATTTATCTTTCAAAATTGGAATTAATCTCTAGCACATATAGTGCAAGTATGCCTCGCAAGTCCACGGATTCCGGGTTGATAATTTATGTTAGTAATCTGATGGAAATTATTTTGCTCAACAATTACCACTCCTCAAACTATCAAGATAGAAGAACATATCAAGAAAAAAAAGTTAATAGTGTTGATTGATTCACGAAGTACTCATAATTTTATTCATTGTAAGATAGCCAAAGAATTGAATTGCTTCCTATATCCAACACCAGAGTGTCAAGTGATGGTTGCAAGAGGAGGAACCATAAATTACTCTGGAAAATGCCATAATATCAAGCTATCCATGGGAGAATATGTATTAAATAGCCCAATTCTTTTCATTCCAATGGCTGGTGTTAATGTTGTACTAAGAGTCCAGTGGCTACAATCTTTGGCTACAATGGATTTTAATTTTCAAGAACTTTTCATGAAATTTTGTGCGGAAGGAAAGGAAGTTGAATTAAGGGGTGTTACCAGGAATAGTGTCCTCTCAGATGTTGTTATTCCCACTAAGGCTCATAGCTATCTTAGAAACAAACAAATAAAGTCTACTTTCACTTTCCTTTATGAAAATAGATAGAAGTGGAACAAAGGAGACCAACCTTAGTCTTGCGCTTGATTTCCTCTCCTTCCTCATAGAGCTTTGTCGCTTCTTCTTCATTTTCCCAGTTTCAAATAGCACCTGTGAAATCACAACAACATACTACTATCGAAGAACAATGACCTATATTCATAAATAACACAAGACCACATGTGTGTTAACCATACAAATGCATATATAAGTAAACATACAAGAATATGGAGGAAAAAACTTGAATAGCTTTATTAATATCAAGAATAGCAAGAGGATTACAACCATATGTTCTGACCCAGCATCATCCTCCAGCAAGAAAGCCTTTCTTCACCTCAAGTAAAGCTTAGATCACCCAACACTATGAATATACACCAGAAAACCAACAACACTTCTCTATAAGATACAAAATTCCAGCCTCTGGATCTCTGTGATGAGGGATACATATATAGATGATTGTAGGGAGGTGAGTCATCTTCTGGGTCTTGATTAGTGTCCTCTCTCTGATAGTTCCTGCTTCCACTTGGAGAATGGTGATCCCTTACTCATCCCTGGTCGAAAACAGAGAGGCAAGTGTCAGAGGGGAAGCTTCTAGAATATTCCATGATCTTCCACCTCACATTTTGTCCCTACCATTTGTCCATTCCCAACCATCGCACCCTACATTGGAGCCATTCAGTATGCATCACACCATGTACACTGGGAAGGTGATATGCATCGCACCCTCTGCACTGGGTTTTCAGTATGGTCCAGTTTTGACCATTTGTGAGCAATTTTTAGTGGAGAACTTCTGGGAGATGATGTAATCAACTGACCTTGTTCCTTTAGGCAGTGAAGCAACACTTTTAGGGACTTAGGAGCCCTCATTTTATGGACATTTATGATTGGGGTTGAAGTGGCCAAAAATGTCTATAACACTCCTTGTACAGATATGGGAGTCTACACACTCTCAATACTCGTCATAGATGCCATGCTTCTAGCAGTGGTCATTGAAGGAATAGATGGATGTAAACTTGGGCTTGAAGGCCTAAGATTTGGGGTTCTGATGTATAATAGAATGTCTAGATGATCAGGAGGAAGAGGAGAATTTGGAGCCACCACTGACTCTGAAAGCTATTCAACTTTGATATTATCTTTTGATTGAAAAAGTACTTGAGAAAGAATTGGTTTGTTCCTCTCTAACTCTCTACTGGTGCCAGGTATATCTTGTGAATTATGACCCCAAGCAGAGGATCAATCTCTAATGCGCCTACTACCACTGGTTGAAAACCACTTGCATAATCACTCCTATGCCTTCTAGGGGAAGGCTCAGGACTCGTAGGTGATAGCCCACGAAGTCTCTTAGACCGTCGAGATGGTTGATCAACCACTTTGAATTATTTAAAAGATCTACTTAAAGACTCAAAGAATTATAAAGCTAGGTTGACTAGGAGCAAAGAACAAACACTACAAAGTCCCTAAAGATATCAGTAATAAAAAAAATCTTGAGTATTTCTGCTCTGGGTGATTAGGACCGAACACTAAAATATAAGAAAGTTAATAACAAGGGCCTTCCAAAAATAGACTGGGGTATTTACGCCCCAGGCCTACTAGCAAAGGTATCAGAGGCAATTATGCTAACCTCCGGACAACAACCTTTGTTGGTGCAAGCATGCAAGCTTCGCAAGGGTACCCTCTAGAAGTATTGTTGAACATGATAGAATGTTAGCTTCAAGTGCCATGGGATTCCCCTCCATAGCCACCTATGTGATCCCTAGGATAGGAAACTATGGTCACCAACTCATATCAGAATCTAGGCGAAACAGTCGTGAGGCGGGATCCGACAAGTAAGAGAGGGGGTATCTCTCGTCCTTATCTTCATTCCCCCTTGTGGTTTACTCCCAATTATGGAGCTTTCCTGGTCTCTCTAATGCTATTGGATTTTGTTCATTAATCAAACTTCTATGTTTTGTAATTTTGAGCGGCCTTGGAGAGTTAACTCTCCTCTCGCCTAATCCAAGGCCCTAATAAACCCAAACATGTTGGTGTATTCTGATGAAAATATAAAATTTGTAGTTTATTTTAATTAATCGCTTGATTTTAGTGGCTGATCTTTAAGTCAAGGGTAAAGATGGGTGTGAAACCAATGATGTTTGTATGGTGCAACAGAAATCAATGAAGAACTAGCTACATGAATGCAGTCAATTTTTCTTCAATGAAAAGAGATCTCTATACGGGTTCTATGAAACTTCTACAAAGAAAAGCACTTTTTCTTTTCTTTTCTTGAAACACACTTCACACACCCAAAAACTAAAAGACTATGAATGCTTTAACAATGCAAACTACCCTAATGTAAGATATAATGGAGATGCAAGATCCTAAATAACACTCAAAAAGCAAAAGAAATTGTTTATAACTAACAATGAGGCCAACTTAAGTATTGAATAGGATACAAATTTTGAACACAAAATTCTCTCCAAACAAGAAGGACAAATTGTAAAAAATCACGGTTCACTTTCAACAACAAAAAGAAACCATAAAACAAACTAGGAAAGAGAAAAACAAAAACAAAGGTTTTTGAGATCTTCTCTTTTTTAAAGAAGCAACCAAAACAACTTTTTGAAATCACCAAAATGCTACTAAAAATCAAAATATTGAAAAAAGAGAACAAGGAGTCTTTGCAAGTTACAAAACTTGAAAATGAACGAAAACTTCAGTGAAAAGACTTCAACTTGTACAAAACGACCCGAATAGAAGCAAAGAGTTTGACAAACTGACCAAGAAGCCAGGAAAGAAATACTTCCAGAATCGTGAAAAAGACTTTCAAAAGGCAAGAAAGGCTATGAGGCCACAAAACAAAGGAGAGAAAAGCAAGTAGATTTCAAATCCGGGCTTGACACTAAAATTGAAAACAATCTCGTGTTTTAGAGGACCAAAACAATCAAGAACTTTAGAACGAAGTCTTGTGTGCCAAAAAACAAGTTACAAACAAACTAAAAAAGCAAACCTAGGCCAAATTTTTTCAACGAGGAAGAGCCTTCAAAATAGTAAGCTTGCAAAATAATTAAATTATTCAGACAAAAATTGACCACACAGAGATTGAAAAGACCAGGCAACAAATCTATATGGGCTGAAAGATTTAAAAAAACAATGCAAAAAATTTGCATACGTGACTGTGTTCAAATATAGAGGCGTACACACATACTCCTGACACAGGAAACTTGTGTATACATGAGTTCACTTTACAGAAAGAAGTGTGTATACATAATTGTAAACAAAGTAAAGAGCATAACAAAGCTTTGGAAGAAAAAATAAAAAACAAAGTCTAATCCAAAAGATCAGAATTGAGGCCTGGGAGTCTAGTAGACCAAATAATACTGTAACCACAAGCAAACCAAAGACTGAGCCCTAATTGAGAGTGAACAACCCAAACCAAGAATAACAAGATTGTTATCCCCAGTGGAGTCACCAATTCTATTTCGGGTGAAAGCACCCTAGGGCTTTGTGTTAGTACCCTAATAGAGCAAAAGGAAACTACAACAAGAAATACTCATACAGCTCAGGCAAGATGCTTATATTATCAAACTATGTAAGAGTGACTGTGCCTGTATTTCCTTCATTCGAGTAGGTCCCGTAGGCTTCAGACCCTCTGCAACTGTCGATGTTCTTCAAACCTAAAAATCATTCAATTCGAACATACATAGTAGTATAGAAGTAAAGCATATTCATGAAATTGACTTTATATCATATAAACAAATGATTGATCATACATCAAAATGACATTCATATATGAATTAAAACATAATTTGATGCATAAACATAGTTAATTTCAGAAACAAGACATCATTTCTTTTATTGCAGTAAGCTATAAATAACATGGAGAGAATTCACCTGAGTGTTTCTCTGGCCCCAAGCAGAACAATCCTTTAGATTCATCCTATCCTAGCCTTCAACAATCTTCTTCCATCACCAACACCACGATATCTGAAACAAAAGGAAGGATATCTATAATCAAGGAAACAAGGGTTTCCTGAAGCTTGGGGAAGTGCATGAGGCATAGGGATTCATTAGACTTAGTCAGGATAATCTCAGTATAATAACTCTATCTCTTCTCCCCCTTAAGGCCTTCCCATAGAGGTCTATTTATACCTCTCCCAATTAGTTTTATAGTTGGGAAATAGTTGGGCCATGGGCAATAAGAGGTATTCAACAAGTAAAACCTGTGAACTTCTCTCAAAATTAAGGAAATTTAATTTTTTAAGTGTTTTAATACATATACGCAGGTTAAGTATTGACTGACCTACGTGTACATGCTTTTAGCTAAGGGCAAAGTAGTGTACAAGGAATAAAACACTGTTTTTTATATATTTGGACCAAGTTTGGAAGGAGGCGTTGCCCTAGGCCATAAAAAAAGAACCATATATACTAAGAGTGGTAAATGGTGCTATAACACCCCAAGCTTCATTTCATTCACCATAGTATACTATCGGTTACTAACAGGTGGATGGAATGAAGGTTTACTTACAATATCAAGTGAAAGGCTCAACTGGTATATTACGAGATCTAATCAAACACTCGAATTGGAAGGGGATCTATTTCATTTTTTAACGAGCTTGACACAAGAAAAGAACCATTCTCATGACACCTTGTTTCATTTTTTAACAAGATTGACACAAGTAAAATAACTCTTCTCATGGAGACCTATTTCATTTTTTAATGAGGTTGACATAGTAAAAGAAATATCCTCACGTTCCTTGTTTCATTTTTTAACGAGCTTGATGTAAGACAAGGAAATGTGATGCAACACGTTTAATCATAGACCAAAAGAGTCCATGGCTTCCAAGAGTTTCTCATCAGATGGGAGAACAAGAGTCTGGAAGGGATTCAATCGGAAAATTGGGCTCCAATGTTCTTAGTACATGGAATACTACATCACCTACTAAATCATCAGTAAATGTGGGCATGAAATAGGTAGCCACGAAATTAACCTATGGTAGGGGTGATATTGCTTGCACATAAGAACCATTTATGGATGATGGTTTATTGGGAGTTGATTCAGGACCAATTAATGTAAGTTGATCAATGATCGCAATGATTCCTTCATGCGGGAAATATATCACTTGAAAGAGGGAAGAGAAAATATCTCCCGTGATGTAAACATAGTCGCAACCAAGGAGTAAATTAAAATCCAAAGAGCCTTGGAAAAACATCACATCTATATAGATAGTATTTCCTCCCAAAGTAATAGGCAACTTAGGAAGGATCCCTAACAGTTGACTAGTTCCTTTGTGAAAAGTTAACAGATTCTGGGTAATGGGGATAAGCTGTAGAGAACCTAAAACTTTCCAAGAAATTGATGACATAACACTAACAGATGCACCCTCGTCTATGACTATGCTCAGTATGGCCATATTATAACCATGTACTGTAATATGGAATGGCACATAAGACAGAAGGCGATATCCTTCCAGTTGAATCTAATCAAAATAAGTGACTAAACTACTCAAAGGGGTGTAAGAGATATTCCCTCTTGCGCTATGGGAAAAAGGGAACTTCTCTCATGCACCTCAGGAACAAGAATATTTCCCTCGAGTTCATTTGAAATGAAGAATCCAGAAGAACTTAAGCAGTTTGAGGTGCACTCTCTACTAGAAAGGTACGTTAAATTAAGGTGGAGCTAGATCTATAATTTTCTCAACCAATGGTTGGTTGAGAATGGACTCACGAGACTCAATTTCAGAGAGAGTGGGGTTGACCAAATATGACTCTTGAATCACTTGATCAACTAGTGAAGGATCAGGGGAAAGCTTTCGATAACCATATGGAACACAATGTTGAGAAGTTGTAAGGTTTCCCAACCCTTTGGAAGCCTCATCCATAAGAGGACGAAGTTGAATGAGATGATTACCTTCACACAACTTATAGGGAAATCTGAATTTTCCCTTTTTCCCATGAGATTTAGTGTTACCAGTTGAAGATTTATCACCAACATGGTCTCTAGAGGTTGATGGAAAATGTTAATGTGATGATCTCGAACTTGGGAGGAGGTCCCCAAGATCTAAAAGATTGAAATGGATCTTGGGAGGAGAGATCTCCAAGATCTGAAAACTTGCAATGGATCTTGGGGGAAAGACCCCCAAGATCTGAAAACTTGAAATTACCAGGAGAAAAATATGAGAATGCCCAATAAACAAACCCACAAAGAAACTTTTTTATTAAAACCCAAGTGGAAATAAACCAGCTAGGGCAATGGTAGCTTATCTCTGAGAAGAGATGTGTGGCTACATGCCTCTGAACTGTAAAGGCTACATTGTGGCGGACAATCTGTCCTCTTACAAAATATGAATTGTTACTTATGGTATTTTTTTAGTTACAATACCATGGGTCAATTCCATGGGTGAATGAATACCATGGGTGGATGTCACAATACCACGGGCCAATTCCATGGGTGAATGAATGCCATGGGTGAATGTCACAATACCACGAGGGGATGCCATTTACAATACATGGGTAAATTCCATGGGTTGATGAATAATATGGGTGGATGAGTACCATGGGTTGATGCCATTTTCCATTCGGATCATTCCTCCCTCCTTAAGAAGCAATGGTCCCCATTACGTAAAGTTCCCTCCTACGAAGCCCTTGTTGAATATGAAGAGCCACTGAAGATAAGGGTTTTATGTGGTTAACCCAAAGCCATGATAAATGAAGATCTGAGGATAGAGATACCCTGTAATGCTTGTGACCAACTGTGATTCTGACAGTGTGCGGCCTAGCAAATGGACTTCGATGACAAGGATTTTATGTGGTTGACCCATAACCGTGATGTTGGTTGTTGATGAAGTAGCAGGTGCCTACATAGCCTAGGGTGGGAGGGCACGTCTCCAAATAACCCAAGCCGAATTCTGCTATGTTGAAACTAATGAATGTGAAGCAGGTGCCTACTAAAGTGGGGTGGGAGGGCACGTCTCCAATGGGAACCCACTCCGAATGCTGCTCCAGAATTTAAATGGACATAACTCGGCCAATATAACTCAGAATATTTATTGTAACCTATTTTTAGAAGCAGAAGGATCATTTTGCATCTTCCCATGAGTTGGAAATCCTTATCTGGACACTCTAAGATCTCAGATTCACACTGCAACAGTTCTGCCGTCACAAAAATTCTGATAAAATAGCTGATTTTAAATCAGCGATATCTCCCACATCCGAACTCCGATTCGACCCATTTTTTTTTTCTGAAATTGGGTGATTTTTCAAGAGGAATCCAGATATGGTATTTGTTTTTCTAAATTTTGTACTAAATTTTTCAGATCTGATCTGCAAAGTCGCCGCCCAAAAAAAAAATTCCTTCAAAAAAATTGAGACTGAAATATGCATGAAACCCTCATTCCCATGGAATCGTAACCTGCTCTGATACCACTGATCCGGATCTTGGGAGGAGGCCCCCAAGATCT
>APFE031511485.1:0-18633 GCA_000404065.3 Pinus taeda
AAACCATTTTCTAATATCTTGTTGAAGGATTCTATGGTATCATTGGCTTCCGTGTGGTACAAACTACTTTTGTGATGTTGTATCATGAAATTTTGAAGTAGGGAAGTAACTGTCTCATTTATGAAGTGGGTCCCTTGATCACAGGTCAGACTCCTAGGGCACCTAAATCTTGATATGATTTTCTCAAATATGAATCTGGCAGCAATATTCATTGTATAGTCCTTTAGAGGTGCTGCCTTGACCCATCTGGTGAGGTATTCTATTGCGGTGATTATATACCTGGCATGAGAGTGATGCGTCAAAGGATTGATCAACCCTATGAAATTGACTGCCCATTTTTCAAAAAAATACAAGGAATGTACTGGTTTCAATGGGAGTTAATCTCGATGTTACGACCTTCCAACCCTTTAGCACACATCACACCTGCTGATGTATTCTTTCGCATCTTTGAAAACCATTGGCCACCATAGTCTTGAAGCAACACTTTCCTTGGGGTAGCTTTTCCCCCAACATGGCCACCCACAACTCTTGAATGGAATTCCCATAGCACATTGTGTCTCTCATGGTGGAGGACACACCAAAGCAACACATGATCAAGGCCCAATTTATATAGTTGACCTGTGATTAATTGGTAATCGGTCGCTCAAAAACCTTGTGTCTCCTTTGTGTGGATGTGTACTCTTCTAGATGCTAGGAATGTTGTAATGTCTTCTAGGTAATCTAGTACTGCTTCAATCCAGAATAGGTCAACGTTTGGTAGCTGATCGTCTAGGGATCCTCCACATTCTCTCGATTCCAACCGTGAAAGGCGATCAGGTTCCACATTCAGTCAGTCAGGTTTAACGATTATCTCGAAAGTAAATTATTGAAATAACAATAGCCACCTGCAAATTCTTCCCTCCAGCATAGCCTTTCTCACTAGGTACTTCAAAGAAGAATGGTCAGTGAAAAATTTAAACGGGCCCCCAAGCAAATAGTGTCTGAATTTTTGGAGTGAAGACACCATTACGAGTGCTTCCTGTTTCGTCATTGTATAATTCTTTTATGTTGTGGATAACTTCCTGTTGGAAAAGTAGATGGGGTGGTCAAGGCTCCCTTTCACTGAGTGAGCCAGAACAACCCCCAGAGTGATACCAGATGCATGGATGTCAACATGGAATTGTTTGTTCCAATCAAGGTAGACCAGAATTGGTGCACTTACCAGCTTCTCTTTCAGTATGTTGAGTTCAACTTGACATTCTTCTATCCACGTAAATCGTTCATCCTTCCTCAGCAATTTCTCCATTAATGCAGTGATCGAGGCGTAGTTGCGAATAAATATTTTGTAGTATCCAGTATGTCCCAAAGTTGATTTGAGTTGTTTTACACTTGCGGGTGGGTCCATATTCACTATTGTTGCAACCTTGACAAGATCTACACATACTCCTTCTTTGCACACTATGTGGCCCAAAAGTGTGCCAAATGGGGTTGCTAATATACATTTTTTCAAGTTCAACGATATCTATAGTTTTCTACATCGATCAAACATTATCCAAGCAAACTAGAATGTTTCTTCGGCAAACTATATACTGTCCATTCATCCATGTATACCTCTAAGAACCTGTGGATGTAATCCCTAAAGGTTGCAATTACAATTCTCGAGAACACTGCAGGTGCATTCTTGAGACCAAATGGCATAACATGATAGGTGTAGGATCCCAATTCTGCAGTGAAGGTAGTTTTATTCTTATCCTCCTTGGCAATAATGACTTGGTGATAGCCTGAAAATCCATCTGTAAAGAAGTATGCTTCATTCCCTGATACATTATCGAGATCCTCATCATTAAATGGTGTGGGAAATGGGTCATATACATAAGAATTTTTCAAACTATGGTAGTCCAGATATACCCTTATTTTTGTAGCATCTTTGTTTTTTTGTATTACAATCGGACTTACCCACTCTACCTCATCCACTGGAAAAATAAGCCTTGCTTCTAACATCTTGCCTATCTCTTTCTTCACTTTCTCCTTAACCCTTGGGTTCAATCTGTAAGGTCGGTGCTTTCCTAGCTTTGAATAGGGTTTTAAGACAATTTTCATCTCCCTTGGGTCTCCCTTGATCCCTTTTAGTTCCACAACTGACGAAGGAAACAAATCCTCATATTCTCTTAGGACGTCAAAAATATCTCTGGTAGTTTGTTCATCCCAATAGTCTCCAATTAAGGCTAAGTTTGGTTTATCATCTATCCCAATGTTATGCTTCTGTGACTTCATTGGGAGAAATTGTGTCACATCGGTTATAGGCCCATCCTTGATGCCCCTTTCCCCTTTAGTTTCATGTAATGACAAATGTCGTAACTCCTCTAGATCATCCTCAATCGGTTCTGTATCCACCTTTCCAGAGGCCATTTATTTAGGATATCCTAACTCATAGAGATGTGGTAAGGTCCTTTAGTCTATGCACCTCCCCATTAGTTGAATTGAGGTGAGAAAATTCCACTTGACAATCTGCAATGCCTCAATTATCCTCCTTTCATTGTCTGAGAAAGAGAAACTGTTGACAAACTGATCAACCAAGCTATCCCAATATCATGTTTGCCTCCTTATTTCTTCCTATACGTACCAGGATTTTGGAAAGGTTCCCAAGGTATATATGAACCCATGTACCCACAACTCCTTCATAATGACTTCCGAGTTCCATCTGTCCTTAAAATGTTTCAAGTGTTGTCGAGGGTCAGAGTCCCCCCTATACTTTGAAATTCTTGAGGGCACTCCCTTGCTTGTCATAAATCCTATTGAGAAATGAATTTACTGAGTCTATACCATTAAAAATAGGGAAGTCCCTTACCTCCATGCCAATCTAGTTGACCCAACATATTGCAGCGCAACGTCTAGTGTTGATCTCATATCCACTCTACTGCTAATCGTCCCATTTGGCTTCTAATATAACCTATGGAATCTTAATAATTCTCGAACTAACAGACCCTTCAATTGTTGGTTTTATGTAGTCCTCCCTTTTACGCATTTTTAGCCTGTAAATTTGATCTAACATCCATAGCTCTTCTTTTTCATTTGTTGGTTCTATGTATTTGGGTCCCTGATACAAGTCTAGAGGTTGAATCTCACTTACTCCCTCTACCTCAAAAGTCCTAGGTTCCTTATTTAAGCCGATTATAGCATAATTTTAAAATCCCCAGTCTATCCCAAGTAGTGCTCGATAAGGATCCTTATCTCCCATAATATCTGTTACTTTGAAATTTGCATTAGTCTTTACCCTTGCTATATCGACTTCTACATCCTTCAGTCTCCCAATTGGTACTATACAATATTGATTCGCCATCTGCAACTGGATTGTTGAGAATGTTAATCAAGGTTTCCCCAACACTTCCCACATTTTCCTTGGTAGGATGTTGACATCGGAGCCAAGATCTAGCATAGTTTCCTTCATTTGAAATCCGACAATCTAAGCATCAATTTTGAAATCTCTTCTTGTTCTCTTTGTGCTCCTTCATACTCTCCTAGCGTTTCTTTCATGAAATTTATTGGAGATAAATCCTCCCTCAATCTCCTCCTCTAGAATGGATACTTTCATGCTTTTCCGCAATTTCCCCATCATCTGTTCATCATTCACAATCTGCAGAAACAATCTAAACCATTACTCGATAGGTCGGACAACTATGGACTGTGGAAGGTCCTGTCTCTTAGCTTTATGAGACTCTGTCGGAGTCATATGAGTGCTCGAGGAGGCCAGTATTATGATGGTGGGATGGCTTATGGTTCCTCGATCAGCCCCAGTCATTTTTCCTCCTCATGTGACTATATTAATGTTTGATATGGGAGCTTCCTCCATTACTCTTGGCTTTGTGTTAATCAAGTTTGCTCCCCTCTACTTGTTCCACTCCTCCCATCTTGCAGTTAGCTCTAGAAAATCCATTGTTGCATGTGCATTGTCTCTGCACTGAGAGCATTAGGGCCTCCTTGGTAGTGGGCAAGAACGTGAAACATGCCCTTCTTACTCACATTTGTAGCAGTGTATTGGGCCTTTGCCTCTTGCCCTTCAGTCCCTTGTTCCTCCTCCTCGCCCTCCTCAAGAAGTCTCATTGACTTATAAGGTTGAGTGGTTAACCAATATGCTATAGCATCTAATGCTCTACACTGCTCAATTTGTTGAGTTGTTGAAGCAGAGGACTCACAATAATTGTTATTTGGAACATTGTATTACTTTTGTAATATCAGGCATAGACGAGGAGAGTGTCCATACCCCCTACATACTTCATAGTACTCTAGCTGGTTGCAAGAAGGATATAACCCTTGCAGTCCTAACTGCACAACTCCCATTGTGGGCGTAGGCCCATATGGTCACCCTAGAGTAGACGTAGCACCTGTGCCCTAAAACCTTCGTAATTAGATGGCAACATGACCTTCCACCAAGAAATTTGTGGACCACACATTTGGTCTCGTCGAGCGAGCTGGTTGCAGATTGTTCAACTTCTTTCTTAGACTTTCAATTTGATGTTGAAGGTGCAAGATATATGGATCACGCGATGCTTCTCCCCATGCTATTCGTATGGGTACCATGCCATAACTTCTATCTAATTTTCTTGCTCGGGGGCATCCTACAACATGTCAATCTCCTATTGCATCAATGGTGTACGGGTGAAGGGTAAAAATGTTTTAATAAGCCAATCTCTTTGGTGATTTAGGTCTATTGTGTAACTAAGTTTATCGATTGCATCCTTAAATATCTTCATCAGTTCCCATGGGGTCTCTCCCTCTCGCTGTTTTATCCCCCATAGCTTTGACAACCCTTGCTGATCAGTTTGGGGATGTTTGAATTTTCTTGTGCAAATTCTCTTTTAACATCGTCCAAAGTTGGGTTTTGGTGTAACTCTAACCATTTTATGAACCACCTCAAGGCCCTTTCCCTGAGATTGTTCTAAAATTCCACTAGCTTCAAATTATCAGGCGTCTAGCGGTCTCTCCAGATGGCCTTGCATAGATACGAATGTTGTTCTACGTCTTTGTTCCCCCTGCTAGAAAACTTAGGATACCTTGTGAATGATCCTGCCATTTTTTATTGAGTCTATGCTAAAAGAACAAATCCTTGAGATCCCAACAATAGAGATCCTTGCAAGCTCATATTACTGCTACCATTTCCACTACTACTAGTATTAGATTTATAATTAACATGCACACTATGAACTCTTATATTTTTTATCAACTTAGAAAGAAATTTGTCAGGATTGTTATAGAGTGCTATGGGAAGGTTGGGGGAGACACTACATGAGCTTCGGGGGGGTGGATCGTTTACTCTTTTGGTTGCATCATCTTCAATAAACAGTCTTTGTATAACAAAATAAATATCATCCTCTAGGCCTTCATCTGATTCGAAACGTCTTTTTCCATCCAACCTCTCCCTCTCTAATGGTGATGGAGGGCCCCTATCACGTTTTTAACCCAGAGCAGTTGTGGTTTTCTTTATTCCCTCCATCAGGCTTTCTTCCATCATGTCCCCTTCCTTTGGACTCCTCAACATCGCTTATGTTTGGTGCAATCTCTCTTGTTTCCTTTTAATCATCTGCATGGCCCTTTCTTTCCATCTCTCTGTTATCCACGCTCTCCTTTGCACTCTTAGATCCCTAGCCTTTTGGGAATCATCTATGTCCATCCTCCTAATAGCCTCATAGTTCCCCGCTTAGTATCATCCCTCCCTTTAGGTCCTTCCCCCAGTACTAGGTGTTTATGCTGCCATGCTTGGACTTTGGAATACTAGAAAGCCCTCTTCCACCATTAAAACCTTGATCCAGAGGGTTACTTCTTTTAGCATCTTCCCTTGTAACCCTGCTTGGAACATAGCTTCAACTTTTGAAAAGTACAGATGGATTTCTACTGCAAACTCGATAGTATACCCTTCTACTGTGGTATGTACCCAGAAAACTATTGCCCTTATCAGATCTGTGTCAAGACGATGTAGTGCAGGGATATTTGCTTGAGTCTAGTTGTGACGAGACAAGTTTTGTCCATTGAACCTCCCTTTCACCTGGAATTTTGCAGCCCTTCGTAAAGTTCTTCTGGGAACTTGCACCGAAACATATCGTACTGATCACTCATTGGCTTTGAATACATGTTTCTCAATAGTTCGGCGGTGGAGTTGAGCTTTTTGAGAAACAAACCGTTCACTTTCTCATCCCACCAATTCCGTAGTTCTATCTTAAATATCCTTGATACCATATTCCAAGCCTCTTTTTGAATTTCAAGTCCCAAGAACGGAACCATTTGTTGGCATAGAGATAGAAACACGGTTAAGACCTTGGGTTTGGGCATAGGGGGCCAACAAGGCTCTGTTGTATTCTAGCACAACGCCGACATTTTCACCTTACACGAGATGGGTAAGGAGTCTCACCTGAGGATTTCCACAACCTAAGTTACAGGAGAGTTGGAATCTTATACCAAGGAAACCATATCAAGAGATAGAGAGCAAGGGATAGTAACTTAACATTTAAAGCAACCAAACATCCTATGCATGTTATAACATAGAGACTACCTACGCAGATGCATATAAAATTTTTGAATAGCCATAATAATACATAATAAAAACCTTATGATACCATAACACTCTTCTTCATTACTGTAAAAATAGGCACATTGCATAAGGTTCACAACTTGTTTCTCAGCATCAAAACTCTTACAGACGGGATATGAACTTAGATAAAGGTAATGACGAAGCTTTTCTCATAACTCTGCAAAACAGGATGAATGGAATTACCAAGAACACAACATAACCAACCAACAACTTCTCTACTCTGCTCTCTGTTTTTATCTTCTTTATTTTCCTGCCTGCCAACACAAACTATCAATTCCTTTTCTCATGTTCATTTGTCTTCATCCTCGGTTGCTCCTTCTCTTTCCTCGCTTGGTTGTCTCTGCTTCTTCCCACTACTCCTCTGCAACTTCTAGTCTTCCTTTAGTCTCCTATCTTTCCTCGGTTGTCAGCTCTGCAACTTCCAACAACCATTTTCGCCACTTGTCACTAGACTCTTTCTCCAAAAAATATCACAAAATTGAAGGCCGCAACACTGGTTGGCTCCTTTCACTAAGATTTACAATGATAAATTTATTTTTTTAAATATTTTTAATTATATATGTGTATTTACTTGAAAAAAGAACCACAATCTATTTAGAGAAAAAAAAAAAAAAGAAAAGAAAAAAAAAAAACCTATTTTTCTAGCAAGTGATCAATGAAAAAATTGGCATTGTTGAAGGTCTCATGACAACTATCTGTTCGATCCCAGGGATACTTATTAGCCATCTAAACTAAACCCTATCTAATCTCTTGTATTTTAGTTTTATTCCCTCCCTTGCATTTTATTGATTCAAGGAATATATTTTGTATATAAATAGAGACACATAAGAAAATTGATGACCATCAAACAAGGACCGGCGAGGTGGCATTGGAGTTCGTTTTAATATTATTCGTACTAGTACACGAGCAGCTAAGGTAGGAATCCAATTTATCAATGTTGATTAACCATATTTAAAACTATGAATAACATTCTGACATTGGTGATTATCTTTTTCTTTTTAGGTTTATGATTCACTTTCTATACAAATTTCCTTAACTTATCTTCTTTTTTACCCCCAACATTATTCATCAATTTGGGATTAAAGGAAAATGGCTCAAATTTTGTGCAAATGCTTCAATTCACTCAAGTGCTTCAAAATAGCCTAGAGAATCCTGAAATGTCTGCTCTTTGTTAAGAGTTATGATTGGGACCTGAACAAAACTTAGTATGATCGGGGCCTTATTTTTAATGCTCATGATTTTCCTATCTTTACATCCGAATTAGCTCCTTCTAAAGCATAGTTTTCTCAACTTCTCTAGTACTGCTTTTGAATAGTTTTGACCCATCCTCATAATCATATTTTACTATTAGGAGAGTACATGGGAGTGTATGTAGCAATCTTGTAGTCGTGATGCTAGTGCCAATGGATCTGCTTAGCTAAGGTTGTTCGTCCTATGACATTAGTACATTCTTTGTATACTTCCTACAAATTGAAGTGCCACATTTTCAAAGGAGGAGAAACAATACATAGTTTTTTGACATTGAATCTCATTTGAGTTATACTAGTTTGGTTTTTTTTTCTACCATGGATCTCATTTGAGTTTGTATTAGTTTAGTTTTTAAATATACTTTTTTTACTTGTTTCTCGAGGCACTCTACAACTTAGTACGAGGTAGATGTAAAAATCTCACGTAAACATGTAAACGTAAACATTCAACATGTCATGTTTGATATTTAACATTATTAATCTAATGTTGGCCCTATTTAGAAATCAATCTAATTATTATTGTATATAAATACAATATAAATTTAAAATATAAAGATGTTTATGAAGATTCAAAAAATAAGTATGGTAAATAAATAAAAATTTAAATAAATTGGAAGTATGTTATGTAAATAAACCTCCTTTTATACTTACTCCAAAAGTATGGTAAATAAATAAAAATATAATAGACTAGAGGTATAGTAAATAAATAAAACCTCTTTTTTATATTTACTCCATAATCCTCTTTATATTTAAGAATACTAAAAAATGAGGTTTTATTTAGGTGAAGCCTACTGGCCAAATACCATTTTAATACCATGGGCCAAATACCATATTTATAAAAATGTATGGTAAACTAATAAAAATATAAATCAATGAGAGTTATGGTAAATAAATAAAACATTTTTTTATATTTACTCCATAATTCACTTTATATTTACAAACACTCAAAAAAGAGGTTCTATTTAGGTGAAGCCTATGAGCCAAATACCATGGGCTAAATTATTATTAATACCATGCAAAAAAATATTAACCCTAATATTAATATTATTAAAAATAAAGATGACACATGGTATTGACTCATAGTATTGAGAACCAATGGTATTGACTCATGGTATTCAAGTGAAATATAGCCTATTTAAAAGGGGAAATTAAACCATCATAAATCCATCTTTACTTTAGATCTACTAAGCGCAATAGATCCAAAATAAACATAAATCTATACTGATATTTAAAACATTATACTATTCTTAGGGAAAATTGTATTTATTTATCTATTCATTATTTTATTTTATTTTATTTGCATTTTAAAACATTGAGCTATGGTTAAAGCGAATAATTTTTTTTTATTTATTCATCACATTCTTTTAAAAGATTTAAAAGCATATTGACCCTACTTTAACAATGGTCCATTCCCTATATTTCTAATTGTCTTTTGCAAATATACCCTCTAATTTTATTAATATGAATCCTTGCCATCCTTGTTTCCTATGATGAATCCTTGCCATCCTTGTTTCCTATGTTTTCACATGTAATTCAAAACTATGTTTTCATATGTAATTGTATTTTTGAATGTTGTTAGCAAGTTTCTACCAGCTCTCAATGGAAAGTTAAATGGAATGGCCTTTTGAGTACCCACACCGGATGTTTTAGTTCTTGATTTGAATGTTAGACTTGAGGTTTCTCCTACTTATGATGAGATAAAGGTAGCCATTAGGTAAGTAGTGTTAGTTACCCGAGGAAAGACAGAATAACAAGAATAACGCTCGAGCCTTCATGTTTAATTCTAACTATATATGGTACATTTCA
Source organism: Pinus taeda (assembly GCA_000404065.3). Lineage (NCBI taxonomy): Eukaryota > Viridiplantae > Streptophyta > Pinopsida > Pinales > Pinaceae > Pinus > Pinus taeda. Next base: position 9,616 of record APFE031511485.1, read on the forward strand.
TTTTATAGGGAATGTTTAATTTTAACTATTATGGTACATTTCATTTTATAGGGAGGAATATGAGGGAAGTTTGAAAGGAATTCTTGGTTACACAAAGGACGTTGGAGTATTTATAGATTTCATTAGGGATAGTTAATATGTTGCAAATTTGTCCAACATTTTATTCATTTATGTTTTACTTTTACTGTGGTTTAGTTGTGATATTGGTTGTACTAAAGTTGTCTATTATAAAGGGTTTATTGATGCGAGACAACTCTATTATAAAGGGTCTATTGATGTGAGAATATCAGGATAGTTTCCACTAGCCATTGCTTTTGCATATGCTTGTTTTTGGTAATTTTTATATCTTTGTTTTTTGAGTATTTCTTACTGGGTATTTGTATATTTTTGCATATTTTGGAGATAGTTTGATTGAGGGTTATAATGAAGTGGGTAATTTTAATATAAAGGTTTTGTGGATATATATTTAGGTGGGGTGTTTTGAAATATGAGGCCAAAAATCTTTCTGGGCTTCGGGTTATTTTGGTAAGAAATATAAAGTATTCTGTGGTGTATGGCAAACAATGGCTTTGCTTCTTAGTTTTTAAGTGAGAAATGGGTTGGTTCTACATATTCCAATAATCCACCTCCAAGTAGCTTACCATTTCCTATGTTATATATACAGTGCACGAGATATTTCATAATCGATCTGATTTATGTCAATCAATGCTCCAACAACATTGAATACATGGAATTTTCTCAGTGTCACCTTCTGAAGAGAAGGTACATTCAAATTTACCATTTCTCAAGAGAAATCCAGTCCACCTTTTCTCTTGTCTGATATTCTTCTAATTCTCTTCAGTTTGGAGTAGATACTTTACAACATAAGATATAAGATGCCTATTGGGTTGGAACTAACTAATTTCTCTCATAATATGGTATACTGTGTGTGTTCATATAGAAGCATTGTGATGGTATTTATTCCTTTTCATGTTGGAGGTGTAGTAGGAGATTAATGTTGCAAAAGAGTTGCATAACGGTTCAACCTTCATTTTTTTTAAAAGAAGAGTTAGGTCCAGTCAAGATCAATTGGGATATAAGAGTTGTGTATCTTTTTATTGTACTATAATATGTAGTGTATACTTTGTACTTAGTTAAATTACATAAGGTTGTTTGACTGACCACGGTACAATAGTATAGGGAAGGATTTACATGTTTCCAAATTATTTCTTTTTAGTATAGTTGTTTGATGATAGGTATGTAATAGACATAGCACGATGTGTGGCTTGTATTAATATTTTTTTTAGAAATGATATATAGAAAAAGAGGCTTGTATTAATATTTTTCTCAGAAATGATATAGAGAAAAAGACAGAAACAAAGACAAAGAGAAGGAGAAAGCACAAAATAGTAAACTCATCCTTGTGAGCAATAAGAAAGTTTAAAGCAATATAAATAGCGACGTGGACTCATCCCTGTAAGCAACGAGAAAGGTTAAAGCAATATGAATGAAAAAAAAAAACATTGATGATGTTACCCACAATGAAAAAAGCACGAAGAATGAGTTCATGCAAGAATCCTATTTAAAGTAGTGAAATCCACGCTGAGTAAATTATGACACCTCCTACACGACATGGACACAACCAATCCATAGTTCTATCTATTAACTCTCAATTTGTTGGGGTATGAGAATCTTTCTTAGTTACAATTTTGAAATCTATTATATGTATAAAAACATTTTAGAATCCGCATACATATGTCGTTCATAACGTTTCCTTAAGATGGTTAACCAATAAAGGTGATAAGTAAAATAAGATGTGGTGACCAGCGAAAAAGATACGGAGATGAATATATATATTCCAGGGTTGCAAAATGTATATATTAAGCTGGTTTTTAGACTTTTTTGGTTTCACAAGATTTTGGAAGGCAGCAGGATATAATCAATCGACGATCACCATGAGGTATTTTTTCTGTTATGGGTTATTGTTAGGTGTGTTATAGATTTTTCAGAATATTATGCAAATTTGATAAGTCGTTCTAGAATATTTTCAAAAAATGCAATATAATGTAATATTAATATTGTATCTGGTAGATTTTGTAATTTAGATTTATAGAATATAAGAAATGAAATACCCTTAATGTATTTTACTTTTTTGTGATTAAGTTTTGTGGATGAATCATGGAGATTTGCACAACTCAACAAATCATCCCATGCCATGCTTAGATCTTAGATTTGCATGCAGAAAAATAAACAACGCATTAATCTAACCTACTTTAAAACATAAGTAGGTTTAATTGTGGAATCTATTAGATATTCTTATATTGGAGGAATTATGCTATTATGTTATTTTTTTACATTTTGGCTTTGTTTATTTTGATTTTTTTTTATAATGATAACACATTTGTTTAAAGGGTGTTCGCTCAATGGAAGAGCATCTACCTTTAGTGGTTCGTTTCCATCATGCCCTAAAATGAATTAATCACTAAAGAAATACAAATATTTGCATTCCATATTTTGTTTCCAAAGATTTATTTATTTATTTATTTTTATTTATTTATTTATTTATTTATTTATTTATTTTTATTTTTTTTTCGAGAGACAATATGTCTAATCGTGATGAGAGATGATGATGAGGTTAACATTCCACTGAGACCAAAACTTTGGGTTCTATTGACCAAAAGAAACGAATTATTTAGTTTGATTTAAGATTTTATTCCTATGCTCAAAAATCTTGGAGAGAAGCCTCCCGAGCTCACTCTAATTTTGACATCGTAAAAGGCTAGGAAGGTCAGTATTACAACAAAGATTTTGAAACTGAGATCTAATGTGGTTGTATGCGGGGCACTCTAAGAGGAAGTGATTTTCATCCTCAATGTTTGTATTCTTACAAAGATGGCAGAACCTTTCCATCCATGGTGTTTTAGGAATTGTCCAATGACCCGTTTCACAATGGAGCTCATGAGAGTTCGTTCTAATCTTGGTTGTATTAATTTTCTTCTTTGAGCTAGTTAAAACAGAGAGATACTTTTGATTTTCTAGGGTGGGGTTGATGACCTCCTTATAATATCTTAATTTTCTTTTAGCTGCTAAATCTTTCTCACACCACATTTTTTTCTTTGAACTTAGAAGTAACAATATTTTTAATGTTATCAATGTTTTGCAATGCAATATTCTCGTCGATCTCCCGATGGTTTAACTAGGCCCTGCTGTCTTTATACCAACCTCATTTAAGCCTTAGTTGGTTTTGGTTGGAATTTAAAGCTAGCTTAGGAAGTCTATGGTCTCCTATGTTATTGAGTTTGTGCTTGTACAACAGAACCCTAGTCATAGCTAGGCTCTCGATAGGGAAAAGACCCACTTCTATAAGAAGAATAGGATAGGGTGTGTTTCTTTTAATTTTTGAGGTTATACATTATAAAACACTTCTGGATTTGCTGAACCTTTCTTTGGGATTCTTTAGAGATGCTACAACCCCAAACCTCACATCCATATAAGATAACCGAAGTGACTAAAGTTTCAAAGAGGAACTTCTTTCTATCCCACATTATGAGGTTTGTTGTTTTACAATTATTTTCAAGACAAAAATAAGCTTTCCACCCCCCCATTAATCCTTTTTTCAATGCTATAGTTCCAGTTGCACTTGTGATGAATATCAATTCCTAGGTACTTGTAGGAAGACACTTCCTCCAATTTACTATTGTCATACATAAAATTAGCATAAGTGTCCTTCTTGGATTTGATAATCATAACTTTTGTTTTGTCAGTGTTAACAATCATACCCATGGTAGAGTAGAAATCCTTAAGAAGTATAAGTTGGTTATCAAGATCAGATGGGCACCTTGCGAGAAGAACAATATCGTCAGCATAGAGAAGAAGGATGATGACTATCCCAGCTAAGATCGTGCCAGCACATCCTGCTTCCTCTAAACAACCTTCTTGCTTGTCGATGTAAATGCCAAATAGGGTAGGGAAGATGGGGCAACCTTTAACTCTGATATTACACTTAATATCTTTCGACCACCCCTCATTGCTCTTTATCTTGGCAATTACATTCTCGTATAAACTTATAGCGGCAGCTCTCAACTCAAAAGGAACCTTTAGCTCTTCTAATCTGTTCCAAAGGTTGTTTCTAGGAACCGTAGCTATGGTCACTTGAGAGACAGAAATGAACTGTCTCTTAAGAGACAATAATACTTGTGTTCTATATTATCTTTATAGTGAAAAGTTTTTAAAAAAATAATTTGAGAGATTCCCTAAAAGACAATATTTAAGACAATTTACAAATTGTTATATTTTTCCTCAAATTTAAACAATTTACTCAAAATTTATTTTAAATATAATCTTAAAACCCAATTGTGTGATTTTATAAATTTTTTATTATAAATCTTATGTGTATTTCAATATTTAATACAAACAATATTTCTTCATTAATATTTATGTAATAAACATGTAAATTAATTTTATTAAATGTAACAAAATAAAAAATTATAATTATTTACATTATCAATTGAATTTGACGAAGAGTCTCGAATAAATTTTCGAGCTTACTTAAAAATAGACTCAATTAAACACAAAAATAATTATATTACTTAACTTCTTTAAAAAAAATAAATTATAATAGATACATATCCAAGAATATGTTATAATCTAATCTATAGAGAAAATAATTTTAAGAATTAATAATAATATATATATGTAATAAAAATAATATTCATTTTATCGGGTAGTTTACTTTTTAATATATTTTCGTTTTTACTAAAATTATAATTGATTTTTTTTATAAAATATGGTTTTTTTTTAATTATTTAAAATATTTTTAAATATATAATATCTTCAATCATTTTCAAGAATTAAACTTTTCTTTTAATATTTGAAAGTTATACATATCTTTGCCATTTTAATTTGTCCATTGTAAATAATTCCTATTAAAATAACAAATTTGGAAATATTTAAAGAAAAAAAACAAATTGCTCCACAAACTACTCTATTATATAATGAAAAAATCTACAAAATCTAAAAAACGATTAAACTAAAATTATATTATCTCATATATTGATGAATCTAAGGGTTTGTTGATTTTTTTAATTAAGGGCGTAAATTAATTTCAAGGGAATATACATATCATATGTTTAATCTTAATACTTATCAACGAATTTAGTGTATTAAAGACTTTGTTAGGTTGTATTGATTTTTAATAAAATTTTAAAATTAAATTGTGTCACCAACTCTTACCTATTTTCTAGACATTTTGAGATTATTCCAATTCTAAATTTTATTTAGGAAAATGGTCCATTACTTTTAATAAAATTAAGAAATTAGATTAGTCCCAGGTGGCTCCTCACCCATAAATTTTCTAGAAATTTAAGATTATTCCAATTCTAATAAGTTCCTCCATTATAAATTCATCATGATTATTTATAACATTCATTTATAATTCTTTTCTTTCTTAAATTAAAATTAATCAAAAAAATGTATGCATTACTAAAATATTTTTGGTATTGTAATAATATTTTTAATTATATTTATAAAACTTTTTCAAATATATTCAACCACATTAATAAATTTAATATAATTGTAAAATATAATAATAATAAAACAAGGTAAATGTTTAACTACCACAAATTTGTATTTTTTCTGAAAATTTTCTTCAGATGATTGTGCAAGCGCCAGACAGAAATATGGATCAAGTCTTTGCCTTGCCACCAGCACCGATTTTCATGTACAAAAAAATTCCCCACAAGTTATGTTCTGTTTTCGACAAGTTTTCCAGTAATGTTTTCCCACACAATTCATTATAATACCAAATGCTTAGTCTTTCGTCGCTGTATGCAGCCAGAGTTTTGTCAAAATGGATGTGACAAAAAAAAACTCACGCAACAAAGTAGGAGGAACATTAGGATCATAGGAAAATCGAAATCGTGGTAGGTTGAGGTATAACCATTTGACGAAGAATCAACTGGTAAGTCACGATCATAAAAAAATTCTTTTTGGGTGGGTAAATCGATGTCCTCTGAAATGCAAATTGGCATCTCACACCTAGTACTGCTTTCACACTGTCTAAACAATCACTACAAAGATTTACCAGTAATGGCCGGTCGATAATTTTTTTCCGACCAAAAGAAGAGGTGATGGACTAATATACTATTGGTTTTTGGATGGGTTTTACCATTTGAGGGACCACATTCGTGAATGTGGATAGAGCTTACGCAACCAATATTGTTAGGTCCACAGGCCCACGAGTCGGGCATGCCGGGTGGGCGCATTTAACTGACGGGTCGGTTGGAGTTGGCACGGGCGCACGATGGGTGAGCAACAAGCTTGGTAGTTGAATGGCAAGTTGAGGGCGCGTGCGAACAGTGCGACGAGCTGATCGAACGAAGGAAACGTGCAACACGAAATCATCTCATGAAAATGACTAAGTGTTGGGCGGTGGAAAGTTTATATGTGGGGTTGGTCCTGCACATGGGCACCCACACCATTGGCCGACGCGAAGTCGAGGCGAGTTGGACGAAACGATGGGTTGGCTTGGTGAGTTGACGCCCCAAACGATGGGCTAACTGCCATATAAATAAAGTGTTGGAATGGTGGCAAAAGGCATCAATCGAATTTTCCAAGTGTTCATGCGAGCTGGAGGGCGAGCTAACTTGGAAAGGACTGAAATTTGGCAAAGTGCAGGCAGACACTTGGGCCAAAGCACTGAGCTGGGGTAAATGCAGAAAATAGAGCCACAGGTCGTGTGAAGGCATTTGGGCGAGGGCGTGCGAGGGCGTTGGGCTAACCGACCGGGTGAGGGCGTTTGTCTGAACGACCGTTTGGGCGAAGTCGTGTAAAGGCATTCGGGTGAGGGAGCCAGGCCGAATGACCAAATAGGCGAAGTTGTTCGAAGATGATCAGAGAAAGTCATGTGAACGCGTTCGGGCAAGGGCGTGCGAGGGCATCGGGCGGAAAGAACAAACGGGCGAGGGCATGTGAGGGCATTGGGCCGAACGATCGAACCGGCAAGGGCGTGCGAGAGTGCTGGACTGAACGATTGAACGAGCGAGGTTGATCTGAACATTTGAACAGGTGAGGGCGTGCGAGGGCATCCGCTTGAACGAGTTGAGGGCGTTCGGCTAACGAGCCGAGGCTGAATGAAATGTTGAACAGTGCAACGGTGAACAAGGTGAGATGGGAGGAAGTATCCTTGGGCACTCGGAACGGTGGTTCGGGTGGACCGGACAGTGCAGGCTAACTTGCACGAGTTGATAGATATTGTACCAAGGAAACTTGGGGTTTCCTACAAAGACTGTAAAAATGAAAATTTTGTGAAATATTGATATTGTTGGGCAGACTCATATTTTAGGGAGTTGCCCCTCTCCATTTATTATCCGTTGTGCATTTATGTTAAAAGATAATAATGATAAATGATGTATGAATGTTTCCGTTGTGCTAATGAAAGTATACTTAGGAAAGTTGAAAAATAAACTCAGGATAGAAAGTAGGCGTAGTCCACGATCGCCAGTATTGTTAAAAAGAAAGTGGTTGGTGTGTTGCACCTCCTATAGTGCGGTTGGAAGAGTACCGCCGGTGTAGGGGCGTGACAGTTGGTATCATAGCTCTGTATTCCGCGGGATTTGGTGATTCAGAGAATCGAGGAAGATGTCCATTTTGCAGAAAATGGGTTTTGTAGGGATTATGACCTTTGAAGAATGACAGGGGCACACATCGATTCCATGTCAATATGAAGGAAATCTACTTGAAGAATCAAGTGATTTGGAGCAAAGAATTACAGAATTGAGTAAAGACTTGTTCGAAACAAGGGATGCCCTTCGTGCTTTTATCAAGGAAGGGATCTCTGACATGAATAAGGATGAAGCCTGTCAACTTGCAAGGAAAGTGGAGTTGTTTGGTGCAGAATTCAAGGAGTTGAAGATAAGGCAGAACTTGCTTCGAAAGAAGCTGGAATGGCTAACTCTTGAGAAAAAGCAGTTCATAGCTTTCATTCATGATAAGGAGAAAGCTACAGATTGCGATGATAAGGAAGAGGAAGTCGTGATGATTGAGGATGCTGCAGATATAATAACAATAGAGGATGAACTTGAAATTGATCAAGTTGGACCAGGATCGTGCAATTTGCAAACATTGGTGGATGAGGATACTGACATGGAGGAGCCTTATGATGAAGTAAGTACTACTTATACTTGTGTTTCATTTGAGCTTTTGGTAGATGGGCCATATGCAGGGAAGGGAAAAATCAGTTTGCTGATGTGATGGAGGATCTTACCATGGATGTCTACGATGAGACCTTGTATGGAGAAGCAAGAACCATTGACTATTGCAAATCTTGTTGGGGTTGTTTGTGACCTTATGGAAAAAGGTGAAAATTCCTGTGACAAGGGAGGAATGTGATGATCATTGCAAAGGAATGGGTCATGTTTTAGCCATTTGGAGAAATTGGCTAAGTGCCCGGCATGACTCATGGACAGATTGGAGAAGGGCACACACTTGAGTTTGATGACACTTGGGTGGACTTTTCATGGTCAAGACCAAGAAGAAGTCTTGGTGGAACCTTCAGTGGGGGAGCCATGGTGGGAGAGACTCATGTGACAACGATATGGGTTGGGTGACCGAGTTCACTAGACCGGATTGCAGACTTGGATAAGGATGACCGATTGTTGTGATGGGTCTACTTTTTTGGACAACATAGGTAACTTGATGTTGGTACAGGTGCACAGCAAGCTTAAATAAACTTAACACAGCAGAATTAACACAGCAGAACAATCAAGCACATAAGAGACAATTTTTAATGTGGTTCACCCAACCAATCTGGGCTACGTCCACCAAACATAGGCATTAGGAGTTTATTAATCACATTGGAGATTACATAATGAAAAACCTCATAAAACTCTCACACTCTTAGCAAACCATCCGAATGGTTGCCTGTTATATAGCATGGAGAATCTAACAGCCTCATTAACTCCCTCACATCAAATATAGGAGGCATTAACTCCCTCCCAACAACCTGGAGCTAATCTAGGAACTGAATTCCTATTGTTGTCA
>APFE031511489.1:8315-20444 GCA_000404065.3 Pinus taeda
AACTTCTAGTATGTACACCTTTAGTAATTTTGATGTATTAAATATCTCTTAACACAAGAGCTACCCACCAAACATTATTCCTATAAATATCTTGATGAATTGAAGTGTCACGATATGTATTATTTGTGGAAACATTAATTTGATAAATGATTTGCCTTTCGAATAAACTCTATCTTTTGTGAATAAAATGGGAGTGACTAACTCTCTAGGAGTAGTAATGGTTCTAATTCCTGCTATTAATGCAAGAGACACTATCATCATCCATTTCCATGAAGCTCAGGAGAATTAAAATGTAATGTACTGCCTTAGTCTAGTCGGAAATTTCTCCCCTAGGCTCCATTAAATTAAAGATTTCTTCATTTACAGCTAAGTTTTAGTGGCCATTACAAGAGTATTAAATCAATCATTACAGATACAGTGATACAGTATTCTTTAGATCAACCCTTAGTCATTATGATGCAACTAGGAGAAAGGGTTAGAATGCACTTATTAGAACTCCTTGATATCCCTATCCCATCATAATTGAAATAAAAGTTGATATTTTCTATAACTAATAAGGCTAGGAGGAATGATTAAAATCTTAATATTAAAATGCGAAAATGAACCATTAGTTCTCTATGCAGCATGCAAGAGTATGAAGCTTCCTTATGCATGACATAGATAATGGTGAATCATCGACAATTCTATGGAAGACATTCTTGCATAACTGTTCCACATGCATGAACCTTTACTTAATACCAAGCATAATATCCCTCCTTATCAAATGTAAATATGATTATAGTAACCTTGACATGCATATGTGATCATACACGGGTCACACACATTATTCCATCCATCATTTCGATCAGAGAAGTAATTAAGCAATCCATATAATTGAGTGGTATGATTTAGCATCTTATCAAGGATTAATCATTAAACACATACGATGCAAGTAAATCTCATGCGAATAGAGGAAAACACCATTAAATCTATTAATATCCAAGCACATGTAATTCATTCAAATATTTTCAGAACTAAGAAAAGCTCCTCATAAGAAAATTGGAGCAGTAAGAGAGAGGGAGAGTAAGAGTCAATATACAAACATTTCATTAAAATGACAGCAACTAAATCTCCCTTGCAGGGAGGAGCACCATCGAGCCATGAATCACCTATGATTCCCCCTGAGCCAAAGATCTTGCCAAGGATCAACTGTCCTCAATTGACCAATGCATTAGGTATTTAATACTCTCTTACATGATTTAGTTACCATTAGCAGCGTCCCACTTTATGGATTTTTCCATTTTCCTAGGTCTTTTCCAGAAAAGCTCGTCTTTATTTCCCACGTCGATTTTCCACATAATAGCTTGCCTTTATCTCCCACAAAGCTTTTATGCCTGATGGATGTTTATCTCCCATCCATGGGTTGGATATCCAATTCATCCAAGCTTTTGTAGAATCACATCTAGAAGCTTATCATGAAAGATTCATCTCTATCCCATTCCTCATGGGATTTGGCAAGCATCTCCTCTCTCTTGGTGCTCCAACCTCCAAGTGATTTATTTTATTAATTTATTTAAAAACACTTGTGCTTTCATATTACATATCATCGAGCTTTCCTCAGCTTAGGTTTACAAAATTTAACACACAAGGGAGGATATCCCACCTAGCTTTAACTTATCTTAGGTTTACAATCATTTAGTACACAAGGAAGGGGTGTTACATACTCCCCCCCTTAAATTTTACACCGTCGTCGGTGGATAACTGCATCATGTCATCATTCATAGGTAGTTTGTTTCTAAATCAACATCTCTCATGGCTTTGCAATCTCATTCATTTTTTTCCGATGTACATCAGTCCCAAGGAGTGTTTCGAGCATCTCTCCTCCCATAGATGCATCGGGATTGAGGAGTGCTCTCCTTTCATAGATACATGTATCATTTTTTTCAAACCATTTGTGATAATTTATAGATGCAAAAGTTTAACTATGATAAATATCATAATCTGCTACTTAATATTGTTAAAGCAACTATATCTCATCCTTTATTTTATCTCAGGAATGCATGTTCTCTTCTTGCATTATTTCAAGTCTTTGTGTTCTTGTTGAACACCATCTCCTTGCAGTCTCTATGCATACAATACATTTGTTAGCATATTTTCCACATTAATATGCTTGCAAGGTCATAACAGATTATTTCACATCACAATATATATTCATATACATATATTCATCATAATTTTATATATGCGAAATTGCAATTAACAATAGTTACTTATACCAAACGTATCTTCCTTCTTTTAGGTAACCTCCAGGTTTTCTTAGCTAGCCAGACATTCATCCAATGACTAAGGCATACCTACACACAAGGTATGTTATACATACCGATACACATTTCATTTCTCAACCTCGTAGCATATGTAGTCATAGGGTCCCATATGTATTGTTTTACATAGTACAACTGTGGTACAACCTATAATACCATCCTCATGGAATCACCTGCATGACATAAACTTTACCCACATATTTTCCCACCATATTAGTATCATACAAACATTCATTTATCATGGTTTATCTATGTAATTAAGAAATTTTTATGTCATGTGGCAACAATATCAGTCGCATAGTATTGTATTCATGCATATTTTCATCCTAATTGTACCTTTTGTTTATTGTTCTAAGCAGACTATTAACACATAAATATTGAAGTTTAGTATTCATCGACCATTAATTCACCTCTTATGTTTTACTTTTTCACTTTTTATGCCTCAACAACCTATTGGCCATGCATAATTCAATTTATTTATGCATGAATTTTTTTACTACTTTCAGTCCTGCACTCCTTGTAATTGTAAGTGTTTATGATCTCAAGGTATTTACATGTTAGCTCATCCTTAACATTAAATTACCATTTACCAAAAATTGAGTTATATACTTTATGAATTCTTGTTTGAATTATGCAACATTTCCTTATGTTGTCGAGACATCGTATCAATGCAATCCAATAAGAGGACCTCTCAAAATATCTTTCATTTCTATCTATATCATATCAATCTGTTTAATTGACCGAGTAGTCCATACCATTGGTGCTACTTTGTCCATGATCATGGTTTGCATTCGAAGATAAATATAGGTTCTATTATGCATATCCATCAAAAGGTGAATATGTCCTAGAAATCAGTTTAACTTAGATTTCCCCTTAACTATACTTTCTTCCAACCGAACAACAAATCACATGGTATGTATTAATTAAAAGATTAATTTGAATGAAAATTTGTGTAGGTTATATAGCCTTATACTATAACATGTTGTCACCATCCTTTACTTTGGTATATTGGCAATTATACCATTTATAACTTTTTTTTACAGCATGATGATCATAGCTTAATCTCTGACCAAAATCATAGTCTAGTTTTATGTGAATTGTGATTCTTGCATTCATGAAGGCAACCTATGTAGTGTGCCACTCAAGTAACGATATCTTCCTCCCATATGCATTACTTGATATTAATATTAAACAAAATCAAATAACTTTACTTTTAAGGCATTTTCTCCCTATTGCATGCTATAACACCTTATTTATAAGGTTTTTCCTGTTAGTAAGATTAATAACCTTCAATTTCCTTGTCTAGTCTAACTCTTAACATAGTCATGCATACTTTTACTATTTACTATTTGCACATAACAACCAAAGTGTGTATGCTAACAAAATATAACTTCAATATAGTTGAAACAACTCAAATCCCCTGCATGGAGGAAAAAAACCAAATGTCTACATGATATGCATATTTGTAAGCATTGATAATAGCATATCCTTGATTCTACAAGTCACAAACCACAAAAATTTTCTCAACACAACTACGCCCCACATCTAAGCAACAAAACATACAGTCTATCACAACACACTACATCTCCACCCTGCTTTACCAATATAATCATTAGGTCAATCACGCTCTTTCCTTGTGCAACATACTCCCCCTTAGTAGGCATTGGGGTAAGCAACATCCTTAAGATTTTTGAGAAATGAATTTTAATTTGTTTCAACATGTAAGAGACTATCAATACCAAAATTCATTCAAATTTTCTTACATAGAAAATTCATGTGACTCTTTACTATGCACAGATATTAAGCGTGATCATTTTTAAAACATGTTTATCTGAATGACCACTTAGCCAGAGTATGGTAACACATACATTTCATGACAAGGCATGGGCATCTGTATCATTACATAACAATAATATGATGGTACAATTATGAAGTCTTTATTATACAATTTTCCTTTCAAGCATTAGATGACTTATTTATCTTAGCATCTGCACAACAATTGTACCAATTTTCTTTTATTCCCCAATTAAAATTTAAGACTTAATTTATTTTTCTTACTAAAAAGTATGTTCGTCATGTCTCAATTTCCTTTCCAATTTGGAAGGGTTCATATTGGTTAGATATTTCCCTAGAACCTTATCTATCTCAGACATTTACATTAAGGTATGTTCGGAAGTTGCATAGTTTCATACTATTAAGAAAATACTTATAACCTTAGCATGATCTCTCTTCCATCAATCAAAAGCATTTGTGCTTTCTTCTTATTAATTACCTTGGTTTATTTGTAGTACACAAAAATACTTATAGGTACAATATGCATATCCAATGCATAGATCATGGTATCTAATAACATGTTAAAATAGATTGCCCTTATATATATATATATATGGACAAATTATCTGCAAAACGCATTATATATAGGTGAATCATATTGAAAATAATTGTGTTATTTCACACTTTTACATTATCTTTATAATAACATTCAATGTTGCCTCATATATATAAAAATTAAAAATATGTCCTACATTATTAATAGTGCCAACTCTCAATGCTTCGCCATTTACATGTTGTTCACAACCTCTTCAATGCATATGTATGCTCATTATTATTTCAATAAGAAGTAGGTTGTTGCTGCATAATATTGTTAACTACATAATGATTGGTGGTTTAACGTTGATCTTCTTAGGTGCTTTAGTGGAAGTCATTCTTCTCCCCCAATTTTAGCTGTAATTTCAGGTTTTTTTATTTTTATTTTTTATTTTTTATTCTACCACAATATTACTGATATTTAAAGATATATTTTTTCATCCTCTAGAAATTAGTTATTCACATACTAAATCATTTCACTCAATCAAATTTTCACAATCCAAAAGGTTAACATAGAAAATCTATATAAAAGAACTTTTCTGGGAAATCACTAAAATTCATATTCATTCGGGGTCTGTGAGCATCTCGACTTTACCTAGGCTAAAAAAAAATATTTAATGCTTTACACAATCAATAGAATATATATATTTATTCATATAAATTAGGTTGGTTTTACATAGACAGCATTCCTTGAGAAAACATGCGCTAAAATAATCATGCATGTTGATAATACCCTAGCTGTGGAGAGAGTGCATTATCTTTATCAATTGCACAGAGTAAGTTTCGTATTCATACTAACAGTGGCATTTTCCTCCAAAATAGTGTGACATTTTTTTTCCATGTAGTGATAATTTAAAGGCTAAGGAAGACAAATTTTGTGGAATTTTATAGTAATCATTCTGCTTTAGCAGCCTTTTCTTTATTCCACTATTGGCCTCAATGGAGAGCTACTGCTTTGCCATAATTTTTCCTAAAAATAATACTAAACGTCGTCGCCCTCTCTTTGGAAAGGCTTATGTGACAATGGTAGTTAGAGTTTGATATTATCTCGTAAATCTCGATACTCATACCCTTTTAGATAAATTCATATGTATTATAGAAACCATATGTTGTTTTTTAAATTTATTGGTTGTTCTTACCATGCTCTGATCATTCTAGGGTAACCATATCCTCTAGCAACCACCTTCACACCAATGAATGACTGGAGAGGTGACGATGAATTTCCCTAGTTGCATGACTTTTTTTCTTTTGTGCCTTGCAATGTGCTGTTGCTTAAACACTATTCGTAGACAAACACTACCTTTTTCTTCTTCTTTTTCAACAATGCATGGGGAATGAAACATTCCATTCAGAAGGACAACCAACGCTTAGCTTGTACCTACAAATGTACAATGGTTTTTTCATGATCGATGATCTACCTAAGAGAATGAACATTCATGCTACATACTCAGTAGCGA
Organism: Pinus taeda; assembly: GCA_000404065.3. NCBI lineage: Eukaryota > Viridiplantae > Streptophyta > Pinopsida > Pinales > Pinaceae > Pinus > Pinus taeda. Next base: position 14,440 of record APFE031511489.1, read on the forward strand.
GACGTCTAGTCACTCGATGCTAACCTTCAGACTGAGGATTATCGGCAGAAAGACTTAGTACTGCGATTACGTTAAGCAAGATCTAGAAGTCCTATCTTGTCCACTTATGGAGTGATACACAATAACACACTAACAACCCGCATCTATAGAATAGTGGCGAATTCATGGAGTTGTTAATTACAGAGGCAGATTCATATGTGTCTCCTCTCTAATGCATAATATTATTTTAACTAGGATGAGTTCAATGCATATACTCATTTATTAATGTGTTATGATAGAGTGGTCAGCCATCCCAAAATTAATTTCCACTTGATGTGTTGACCTGTCATAATTAAAAAATGGATATTCCCCTCAAAGTTTTTAAAAAATCCCTACTCACCATGCATATCTCATTATGTCTAAATCAGATTTTATTTGGGCATTGCAGAATTATGGATGAGGCCACTTATTTTACCTGTTGATTATAATATATAACAGACTTCATTCCAGACAATCGATCATTATTTCAATAGAAATGGCTAGTGATCCATGCACTCCTTTATCTAGAAGATGCATTTCTAAACGAAAAATAGTTGACGATGACCTAGTTATCATTTAACAATATTCTTACAAGTCATCCTCCACGAAACTAATTTCAGGGCTTCATGGAGTGGTAGTGTAGTTTCTGCATAACTCTGTTATTGCATACCGATGATTTGGAAATGTTATAATTATACAAGCCTTGTGCTTACAGAATTTAGACACTGCTCTATGCTAAGTTTTTATTAATATATTTTCCTGAAACTTTAGTACGGGCATGTTACGTATTGTCATTAATATGTGGCTTGACTTGACGTTTGTATAATGTAGAGCTTAAACATTGTGAAGTTTTGGGAATATGTATTGATCAAACAATAAAATCATAGTTATTAAATGTACTAAATAAAAAATGTATCTGGCGTTGTAATAAATTGCCAATAAGTTAAGCTAGTGCAGGAAATTCCAATACAGGATCATAGTCTATGAAACATAAATTCTGACCATTTATAGAGTTGTATAATTACCTAAAAGGAGCGAAAATAGTTCTGGATATATCTTGATTGAATTTGTACTGGGAAGCTGCTAGATGGTCCCCGATTTGCTACTAAATTATCCCTTTTCCCTCTCCTAAGTGTTAGTTTCTTTCCCAAAACTCCAAGTCCAACTGCATCCTTATCGTCAAACTCGCTTTTAATTCTTGTCAATAAATTTCTTTCCAATTTCTCGGTACTTAGCTGATTTATATTTTGTTTGCAAAATCTTGATTTAGGGTTAAATAATTTATAATCATTTAATCCCATTAAGTGAGTTATGGATAAAATAAGTCAATGTCTTCTTATTATGTGTAAAATTTTAATTTTGTTTGCTTAACTCAACTAAATCAGCATGCATGTATTCGAACAATTAGCATACAGTTATTAGAACTCCTTTATATCCCTATCCCATCATAATTGAAATAAATGTTGGGTTCTTCTATAAATAGTAAGACTAAGAGGAATGATTAAAATCCTAATACCCATATACCACATGGAACCCTTAGTTATTTTTGTAGCATGTAAGAGTATCAAGCTTCCTTATGCATGACATAGATAATGGTGAATCATTGACAATCCTATTGAAGATATTGCTGCATAAATATTCCACATGCATGAACGTTTACATAATACCAAGCATAATATTCCTCCTTGTCAAATGTAAATATCATCATAATAACCTTCACATGCATATGCGATCATACATGAGTTGCATGGATTATTCCATCCATCATTTCCATCATTGAAGTAATTAAGCAATCCATATAACTGAGTGGAATGATTTAACATCCTATCAAGTAAGGATTAATTATTAAACACATACCATGTAAGCAAATCTCATGTGAATAGAGGGAAACACCATTAAATCTTTTAATATCCAAGAACATGTAATTCATTCAAATATTCTCAGAACAATGAAAAACTCCTCATAAGAAAATTGGGATAGTAACAAAGAGAGAGAGAGAGAGAGATTAAGAGTCAACATACAAACATTTCATGCAAATGACACCAATTAAATCTCACTTGGAGGGAGGAGCACCACCATCGAGCCATGAATCACTTCTGATTCCCCCCAAGCCAAATATCTTGCGAAGGATCAACTATCCTCAATTGGTTGATGCATTGGGTATTTAGTACCCTCTTTCATGATTTAGTTACCATTAGTGGCATCCCTCTTTATGGATTTTACCAATTGCCAAGGTCTTTTCCGGAAAATCTCATCTTTATCTCCCACGACGCTTTTCCACATAAACTTTTTCCTTTATATCCCACAAAGCTTTTATGTCTGATTGATATTTATCTCCCATCCACCCAATAGATATCCAATCCATCCAAGCTTTTCTAGAATCACATCTAGAAGATTATCATGAAAGATTCATCTCTATCCCATTCCTCATGGGGTTTGGCAAGCATATCCTCTCTCTTGATGCTCCACCTTATTTATTTTATTAATTTATTTTAAAATACATTTTCTTTTCATATTACTCCTCAGCTTAGTTTTTCAACATTTAACACACAATGGAGGATATCACACCTAAATTCAACTTATCCTATGTTTAAAATAATTTAGTACACAAGGGATGGGTGTTACATCAAATAGGATACCACATATGGTTTTACACACTATGTAGTAAATTTTTATGAAGGGTAGTGAAAATGTTTTCTGCGCATTCACATGAGAATCTTCATGATCTCAATGTTGTAAAGTACTTTTTTTCTCTTTGAATCAAAGAAGAAGAAGAAATTCATGACGTAGGAATTAAAAAAAAATATATCTATGAAAATTTTCTTGGTGCTCATGCTTGTTTACCAAATGATTCATCACATTGTGCAAGCTCACTTAGGGACCCATTTTTTTGTCTATTCACTACAAATCCCTAGATGAAATTTATTCCTTCACCTCTTTTTGGAATCGTTTCTTGAATTTATCTACTTCGATAAATGTCCAAAAGTTTAATACATCATGCTTCCAATGGTATTAGTTTTCATCTTTCAATAGAGGTAATGCCATGTAATATTTTATCATGCCATAAGTATTATGATTCACAACTATATATATAGAGAGAGTTCATGTTTCAATATTTATGAGTTTATGTATTAGGTGAAGAAATTTGGATGGTGCCTTTTGTCATACATATCATTAAGGATTTAGTTTATCAAGTCATGACAACTTCCATGTTACTCGACACAAATATATTTCTAATAAAAGTGGTGTGTATATTAGTGATATTAACTTCAACAAGACAATATGAAAGGTCTTATTTCAATGTGTTTTTATGAGTTAAAAAAATAATTTTACAACCCTCGAGTATTTTAAAAGTGTAAGAATAATTCATGTTCGTGTGAGTGGACTAGGGTGAGTTAAGTGACTCTGTAGTATATCTCTCTTGCAAATATGGAAAAAAAATGATTCATTTCTTTAGAGTTTGGGAAGATTAAGGATTTGGAGATTTTGAATCTAACCAACAATATGTTGGTTAGCATTCCATGATATGTTTGGGGTCTAAAGACATTGAGTGGGAACTATATAAGTGGCATCCAAGGTCTCGCATAGTTGCAATAGTTTTTTTTGGGTACCAATATTTTGACAAGGGAAATGGTGCTAGAGTTGGAATTTATTTTCTGATTGGTGATGCTAGAATTGGTGTTAGTTTATTCACTAAAAGCATACACATAAAGATTGCAACCCTCACTAATTTGAGATACTTTGACCTTTGTGGAAATAGTCTTTCAAGAAGCATATGAACCCACTTCCAACACAACAAGGTGACCTCAAAAATTGTTGGCTACGGACGCGAGTGAATTTTCTGACAAATAGTTTCCATAAGAGTTTGGGAAGCTAGAGGGTTTTCATATTTATATGTCTCAAACCAATCTCATTCTGTCATCATTCCCATGATGATTGGTGACATGGTAAATTTTATTAACTTCTCTCTTGGAATCAACATCTTTATCAGTCTTTCGCCTCATGAAAATAGTAATATAAGAATTTAAAGAATTTATATGTGACTTATTTCTCCCTCATAGGGACCATTCCTCATGAAATATCTAAATTTCCCCCCTTTATTAAACTATACCTTTCAAGTAGTCCCTTATGGTCCCATATTTTTGAAACCATGGGAAATATAAGAAATATAACCATTTTCAATATGGTAAATGCACACATGAATGAAATAATCCCTTATTCATTACATAAATGAAAAAAACTTAGAAAAATGATTTTATGCTTCAATTTATTCTCAAGTTATCTAACACACACCCTCGAAAACCTCTCTATAATTTCTATCTTTAAAAAGAAAAAATAATGCACTCGAAGAAAGTTGACTTTATAATAATGCACTCTAATGGATAGCGGCACCACCGTTAAATGAATTGACAAAAAAGCCAAAACATGCAAAGGAGGCTATAGTTGTTCTTTTTCATCACTCCTTACAACTTCACTAGTATTTCACACAAACAATCATCAAACAACTCCTCATTCATGCATATTATTCCATAAAATCACACACATGTCCAATCTATGGGCGATGTAAGAAATCCAAATTGTGAGGAAGATTGTAGAGAATGCTTCCCACATACACCAAAATTCATGGACAACTCTGATCTTTGTTGATACAATATTTTTCTTTCTTGGTAAACATCAATTATCAAATTCCTCAGTTACATGCACAACCATAGGGTGTAGACGGCCGCTTACCAAAACCCCATATTCTGTTTACTTATACATTATTCCCAACCGATCCACTCGAAGTGACCAATTCCCACTCACTCGTTAATGAAGTCTAACCCCAAGAATGTCGTCGATAATTAACCTCACGACCTCTCAATAGAAAGGCGCTTCTAGAGAAAAAAAATTGAACAATTGAGCTAATGCTTGGGTCATTTATTTAATTTATGCTATATACTAAATTATAATTTATTTTTATTGATTATATATTTAAGTTTTCAATATAAATATAAAAAAAGCTTATACTTAAAAACTAATGTTTAAAAATATTATATAAATCATTTATATCATATTAAATTTAATAGATTCTTTTACGCAAGCATAACATCGAATAAGGAAATAAAACAGTAGATTACTGTCCGATATTGAAAATTTATTTATCAAATTTTTCTACTAACTAGGTAGGGAAACTTCACATAAGCAAATAAAAAGTGGATGCCTTTTTCGATATTGTGAATTTGTTTATCAATTTTTTTTACTAACTTGGTAGTGAGTTACTTGGATTGCTTTTAATTTATCAAATTTTTTAACATGTTGACAAAATTTATTATATTAAAGTGGTTCTATGTTTTCAAAATATAATATTAAGTAAAAAGAGGAAAATGTGTACAAAAGTATATATTCCGAGACAATATTAATGCCTAATCATTTTTTTAATATAAGTTTATTAGCTTAACTAATTTATATTTATATAATGGAAATACAATACAAAAAAAGTTATGTGCCCTTGTGGGCATGACGGAAATATTATAAAAATCAATATTGGTCTAAGTAAATTTAATCAGAATTAACTTGTGTGTTTGGAGGGATAACCAACGTGTAACCAACAACCACTAGGTGGTGTGTGAAACACATGATCCTTTAATTTGAAGAAACACCCTTAAAGTGATGCATATTAACGAGCTTAGGAATTGGATTGCTTTTCTCATATTTATATGGCCATTTATCGTTTCTAAAAAATTAAACCTTTCCATCTCTCGGCACGACATTTATCAAACTATACAATTTTGTACCCAGTTTCTATTTATTAATGAAATACTTGGAGATGATTAATTTAAAAATGTTTTTTGAGAATTTTTATGAGATATTTGAGTAGGCATTTTTCTTGATGAATATGTGCCACATGAGTCCTAGTAGAAAGTTGTCTCTTGAAATATGGAAGTTTCCTTTTAGTCATTATTTTACAATACCATTTTGTATTATGTTAGATACTTAAGCCATCAAAT
>APFE031511489.1:32759-53371 GCA_000404065.3 Pinus taeda
TTGTAGCCAACTTATCCGATAATATAGTCCCCCAATCCATGATTTCACTATTACATGCTACTTCCATCAAAGGTACCGTCTCTATGGAAAATTTTGAAGAATCATGCAATCCCCACATTCGACACATTATGACTCTAGCATAACAATAAGGAGAGCATAAGGAGTCATCCAAACCAGGTTCCTAAGGCTATCAAATCAATCTCTGCCTGAGAGAAGATCTTAGGAGAAGGTCTATAAAAAATTTCATAGTAAATAGCTAGCATGAATCCATTGCAGACTTGGTATAAGTGATGTTTATAATGAGCTTTCCATAATTTCTGGTGTTATATATGAATAGGCATAGGTTCTTGTGGAGTCCATCTCCACCCTAACACAGGAAACTCGAAATTAAAACATAGGGTGTCCAAAATATAGGCACTAAAGTAAAATGGAGGAATGAACCTATTAGTAACACGGGATTTGTTTCTGAATTCAAGAATAGTTGTAGCCAACTTATTCGATAATATAGTCCCCCAATCCATGATTTCACTATTACATGCTGCTTCCATCAAAGGTACCATCTCTATCAAAAATTTTGAAGAATCATGCAATCCCCACATTCGACACATCATGACTCCAGCATAACAATAAGGAGAGCATAAGGAGTCGACGAAGTACTTACGCGAAGACTCATGTTTGTGTTTTGCCGGGTTCTGTCTCCATTCCCGTATAGGCTCCGACTCATTTTCATTCTCATCTCGAAACTTCTCTAGAAATGGTTTATTATACTTCTTCTCTGGTTCGGGCAAATGGTACATTTTTCTCAAATCATTGGCCTAAAATGAACCGAATATTCTCCCATCAATAGTGCAGAATGTTCTGTCTGTAATTGGAATTTCTTTAATTTCCCATCTCACCACATCCATAGATGGAAGAATTTGCTCTCGAGCCGCTATCGTGTGTAGGTAGGAATCAACCAAATCTTTTAAAGTAGCATGAGATTTCTGGTTTGAGCCTACTGTAGCTCGTACCGATGTTTGTTGAGGTTCCTCGGCTTCAACCAAGTTGTAAATATTCTATCAAGTAGTACTGTCGAGGCTGAGACATGTGGTATCTGAGATTAGTCCCTTTTTGCTTGGTCCCGGATCAGTGGCATGTTGTCCTGTTACCGCAGAAGCTGAAGTCATTCTCGATTTCGTAGATTTCTTCCCCATTTGGTTTGAAATCGCCACTATGGAAAAACTCTGCACAAGAGAAAAATGAACGTAATGCGGAGAATAGATGGCGAAAACCAAGTATGGAGGAATTGTGTCAATCAATGAATAATGGAAGATTTATCATAAGGCTCCCGCGGATACAATCTTTGAAGGGATTTAGGCATATCTGCTCCATTAATTGGCCGTTTAAACCTATCAATCATTTAAATGCTCATTATATCCTCTATTTGTCGAATAATCGTTTAAGCGTGGATTTGATTTTTTGGCAGTTGGACGCAAGTGAATCACTATCGGGAAGAGAAAAGGCTTTTAATGATAATTAATATAATATAGCGAAGTCTTATCAATCCTTTTCAAAAGTCGCGCTTGGGTTTATCACAATCGGCGATCAGAGGAAACCTTGGGAAATCTTATTTAAGTTTTTGTGGAATCTGCGATCGCTGATAGCGATATCGCTTGACTCGCATCGGGAGCTTTAAGGAGGAGAGTTTGTTATGTTCATACCGCATTCCTTAATTTCCGATTGCGATGTCGCATCGGAGCAAGGGGAGGGGCCTTTTATTTTTTGTTTTCCCAATAACTGATGGTTACTCACGCTTGCCGCATTGGGGAGAATCAATGGGTCATGGTTATGCATCCTTTGTTATTGCGATATGTGATCTTGCGATCACTTTATCGCAAAAATAAAGAATTATCATTTTATTTTAAGACCGATTATTTATCAATTCAAAAAGGTTTTATAATGTTTTGTTTGTTTTCAAACCTTTAGAAGAGTGACGGGTTAATACCAATTTAATCTAAAAGGGACCCATTTCATATTATAATTTTCTAAAGTATAATTTTATGAAATGGGGGGTTGTTGTATAGCACTACAGGTTTGAAAACAATAAAACAATCTGTTGATCCCAAACTCTATGTCGCCTTCCCTATATAGGAGAAAAAATATATTGACACAGGAAGGTCGGGATAACGCTTATTCTTTTGAATTTCTTTTCCTAGAGATGAAGGATTTGTGAATTCATAACATAAGCCTTTTCGTGAACTGGGAGAAAACCATTTAGATTGGTACAAAGAAAAGAATAGTCTGACATTTTTTTTCCATGTATTGATACTTTAAAAGCTAAGGAAGACAAATTTTGTGGAATTTTATAGTAATCATTTTGCTTTAGGAGCCTGAATGCAAAGTTGCTACTTTGCCATACTTTTTCCTGAAAATAATACTAAATGTTTCCGCCCTCTCTTTGGAAAGGCTTATGTGACAATGACAGTTAGACTTTGATATTATCTCATAAATCTCAATACTCATACCCTTTTAGATAAATTCATCTGTATTATAGAAACCATATGTTTTTTTTTTTAATTTATTGGTTGTTCTTAACATTCTCTGGTCATTCTAGGGTAACTCTATCCTCTAGCAACCACCTTCACATCAATGAATGATTAGAGAGGTGACGATGACTTTCTCTAGTTGCATGATTTTTTTTTCTTTTGTGCCTTGGAATGTGATGTTGCTTAAACACTATTCGTAGACAAACACTACCTTTTTCTAAAGACATTAAGTGGGAACTATATAAGTGGCATCCAATGTCTTGCATAACTGCAATTGTTTTTTGTAGGTACCAATATTTTGACAAGGAAATTGGTGCTAGAGTTGGAATTTATTTTCTGATTGGTGATGGTAGAATTGGTGTTAGTTTATTTACTAAAAGCATATACATAGATATTGGAACCCTCACTAATTTGAGATACTTTGACCTTTGTGGAAATAGTCTTTCAAGAAGCATATGAACCCACTTCCAACACAATAAGGTGACCTAAAAAATTGTTGGTTACGAATGTGAGTGAATTTTCTTACAAATAGTTTCCATAAGAGTTTGGGAAGCTAGAAGGTTGTCATATTTATATGTCTCAAACAAATCTCGTTCTGTCATCATTTACGTGATGATTGGTGACATGGTAAGTTTTATTAACCTCTCTCTTGGAATCAACATCTTTATGGGTCTTTTGCCTCATGAAAATAGTAATATGAAAAATTTAAAGAATTTATATTTAACTTATTTGACCCTCAGGGACCATTCGTCATGAAATATCTAAATTTCCCCCCTTTATTAAGCTATACCTTTCAATTAGTCCCTTATGGTCCCATATTTTTTAAACCATGGGAAATATAAGAAATATAAACAATTTCAATATGATGAATGCACAAATGAATGAAATAATCCCTTCTTCATTACATAAATAAAAAAAAACTTAGAAAATTAATTTTTTGCTTCAATTTATTCTCAAGTTATCTAACACACACCCTCAAAAACCTCTCTATAATTTCTATCTTTGAAAAGAAAAAGTAATGCACTCGAAGGAAGTTGACTTTATAATATTGACTCAAAACTAATTTTCAGCCCAAAGTCTTCCATAATATTGAGATTTCACTAATTTAAAACACATGATCCTTACTAGAAATAAACTGACATAATATGTTGCTCAAGATCATTACAGTGCCAAACCTCTTACTAAGATTGATTTGGATACCTATGCTTATGATCATCAAATATTTTCTTGTAAATTTTATATTTATTTTAAAGGAGGTTTCCTCCTTGAGAAGGACTATAATTATTGCACCCTTATCATTTTTCAAGACATAACCTTCATAATAAATTCCCAAAGGTGGATTACCTGAGAATCCAATGAGTTTGTATTTACTAGCGAACAAGGGTATATGGGTAGGGACAATGGGATTTGAATTCCAATATGACACATTAGAAAATTTAAAATCTCATTTACTGAACGCTTAGGACACTCGATTGGCTATATGAATCTCAATTTGAAACTTCTTGTTCCATTAAGATTAATATTTTCCATGGCTAGGTAAAAAATAGTACGACTAAGGGCTCTTTAAGAACCAAAACATGGAATCTAATTCAATGCAAGGATGCCAACAAATCTATGCTTTCATAGCAACAAATTCAAGGAGCCTCTAAGCATAAATATGGTCATGTTGGATAGGACTCTCCTTTGATTAACATTAGTTGACATTATTTAGCCCATAAATACTTTTTGCAAGAACAATATGTATCTATTTTCTACATGATCTTTGTAGAAAATATCAAATGAATAGGGATCATAAAAATATTAATTTCTAAAGAGGCATGGAGGAAACACAATTTGGTGGTTTACAAATGAGAAAGAAAATGTAAAATGGAAAATAATTGGATGAACGAGATTGGAAAACAATAAAATTTTTATGTTGAAGAATACTATGACAAAAATCACCGAAATAAAGTCATATTTTGAGGCATACTTTGAAGTGTTTCTTTAGGTGCAATATTACAAGTATATAAGTAACAAATGCTTCTTATTTGCAATTTGTCTTTTTTTTCTTCAAATAAGAAATACTAATAGGTTAATGTGTATTCATAGTTGTGACAACTCCATGTATAGTTCAAAATGTTATCCCTTTTATCCAATCAATGACATAGATTGTTTTTTGCTAACTCATTTAAACACATAATAGTTTAATAAATGTAAACATAAATCTCTATCATCAATTTTATGTTATATGTTGCCTGTTTGAGATTCATCTCTTTCTCACCCTTTTACGTTAATTATTTGTCTACAAATGTTGTTAATGTAGAATACATAAACATTCACTTCATGCATTTTTAAGAATGCTTCAACTTGTTTTTGGGTTCATCCACTCTTTATGTAAGACCTCGTACTCTCTTCTACCCCTTTTAAACTTAACCTTTTGCATTCTAGCTTCCATAGGTTATAGGTTATGTACCATAGTAATTGTGGAGATGTGAAGGAAATATTGCTTGATTACTAGTAGCAGTAAGAAAGATATTGACGTGGGAGAGAATCAAGAGTTCTCTTTCTAAATTTTATGTGTCATTTATGTGTCATTAAATACATTATTCATGGACATTATTCCATGGATTCTTCATTATACATGAATCATTGGATAAAGTCCTTATTATTTTAAATAACATATAGGCTTGATTTACTTTAGCATTCTATTTCCCACTTAAGAGTTAATCATATTATGTAAGATTTAATTGAATGAAAATAATCTACTATTCACATAGGTATTAAAGGAATTTTAGTTGAAGTTGAATTTTAGTACATCATACTTGATGCTCCTCCCTCCGAGTTACATTAATTAGTCCTATTTCGATCTTAGAAAAATACACAACTAATTGTGTTAGAATATTTTTCCATAACACAACTTTCTATATAATACATTTTTAGTTATCTCATTATTCAAACAATACAAGCACATATTCTCTATTATAATTCCTTAAAAACTCTAAAATTTTATTATATTGTCACATAGTTTTATATATAAATTATTATATATTATATTGAGAAATTAAATATATAATATATTAAATCATAATATTAATAGTTTAAAAATATAAAAAAATATTGAATAAATCAATTTTAAAATTTACCACGTCAATTTTCACATTTCAAAAGAGAAATATCCCCAACATTTTCTAAAACAGACCTACTCAAATCTTCATGACCATAATTTTTAACACCATCTTCCTTGTTGAATATCCACCAAGCATACCTTGCCCACAGACCGTCCACCAAATTTAAAGATTGTAGAACAACTAGCAATATATCGTGATCATTTATTTCCCAACAGTTCATTTTGATATGTAGATATTCACCTTGAGGAAGATCACGTCGCAGCTTTGTGAGTTTGAATGGATCAACTTGGAGAGTATGCTCACTTTTCCGGCACTCAATTTGCCTCCATCCACGCGTCAAGTCATCAATGAAGTAAATATTCCAAATGGGATACTCATCAGAATCCCCCATATCGTACACATTTTCTGGAGCGTGAGATATTGCATACAGTGTACCAGACTTGGAGGATATCATACATCTTCCGTTATCCACTCTAACCAGTTTTCGGTCGCTTCGAAATTCAAATCTAGGAGACTCATATTTGGGAAAGAAACTCATGAAGCTCAGAGCAAAAGCTGTGTTCTCTTCGGCTCCAATTACCCACATGTTCCTTTGAAAATCGAAGTGCATGGGAACGACTTGGGTAGTATCATTTGTGCCTGTATTTACCCAGCTATTAATATCTACTAAATACAGTTTTCCTTGCCACGGGATGGGTGTAAGATCCCTGTTCAACCTCTGTAGACACTCTGGAAGAACTGACCATCTTTCAGTCTTTACGTCTAAAGACAGCATGAATGCACCATTTGCAGTCGACAACAACACTATCAGCCGATCCCCTACTATTGCCTTCGTAATCCATTGCGAACGGTGGAATGGGAGTTGTTGATGTATAGTGGAAGTATCCAATGCCCTGAAAGCCCTATCGGAATTATGGTCTGCATTTAGAATGTAACAGAAATGATGCCGCCAGAAAATAATCTTATGTCCGATCGCTTCCACGAAGGATCGAGCACGGGGCTGTCCCCTGAAGGATTCTCCTGGCGTGCATTGCGGGATAGTTAAAGCCGTGAACTCGTGATGAGGGAAGGGTGACAACCTCTTGTCTCTAATGGCACAATTGATAAATTTCATTTCCTCAATTTCATAGAGCTCCTTTGGAATCACACGGAACAGAAGACTGCATTCTCTTGGCGACGGAGGCGCTGAGTCAACCAAATGTCGAAGTCTATTTGCAATAAGTCCGGGCCTAGCGTGTGGAATGAGGGTCCGCAGACGGGAGTGAAGAGTTGGAATAATTCGTTGGCTTATAAGATCGTTGTTCATAAGATTGAAACTTTCCGTGGCCGTTGAGCTGCCACTAATTTCTCTAAATCTTGGAGGCAACAGATCTAGAATCTCTTCTGATTCGTAGTGATCGTCATCTTTTTCGTCGTGGATGTGAAAGGGTTCCATATTATCAATGGTAAATTATTCCCTTCCCTCCGCAATTATGTTGTTAAAAGATTTCCTAAGATGATTGCAGACGACTGGTACGAAATATATCAAGAATCTCCAAATTGCTTATCCTTATGATCAAATGTTGTGAAGTCAATCCTATATGCTTAATTTATATAAGGTTTTGGTATTTTTATAAAGCCTGGCCGACTCCGTTGAGAAGTAAATGTCGGCTCATCGAACACAGCGCCACATGGTGTGCCTTTACCCGGTAGAGTAGCCTTTTTAATTTCCTTTCTCTGGAGTAGTCTTAAAGAATTCATCCATAACTCTTTTCTCTCTCTTTGATGGCACATTACCAATGACATATCTAAAATGACCATTTATCGCAATCCTCTATACCTAAACCGTAGGAAATCTAAGATATCTCACGACTATAAGTATGGTGAATGCATAGCTCAATGGAATGCTATATTTTGGCGGTTAAAAATGCATAAGTTTAACACTTATAAAGGTGGAAAATTACCTAAGTCAATGGAACGATGTATTTTAAATGTAAAAAATGGGCAAAGCTTAGAATTTTGATGTTTTTTTTCAAATTTTTAATTAGTTTTTTTCCTAGAAAGCGAACTTCTTTATATTATCTTTTTTATTTAAGAAAACTTTTTTTTGTTGACTTTTACCTATAGTTACCTCTGTTATGTTGACTAAAGGCTATTATAGTGGTCCCATTCATCTAGAGTTTGGAAATTGCACTTCTATAAATAATTTGAGCCTTAGCCACAATCAATTAATAGGATACATTCCTTTAGATCTTTGCAATGTCTAAGCTCTTAGTGAGATTGAAAACACCTTTCTTGTAGGGTGGCATTGGAAACACTTTCATCAACTACAAGAACCTCACACAACATATATTAACAAATGGTATGGTAAGTGGTAGAATTGCTCATCATGTATGGAGCTTCCATTGATGGTTTCGGATGTGGATATGAAAGACTTCACAAGCCCAAACCTCTAAAAAATATGGAATTGAAACACCCTCATGGAGTTAGAGTTAATTGTAGAAAATGTTTTCTTATTGGAAGACTTTCTCCCCATATTAATAAAAAAGTTCATTGCACTGATTGATTCTTAGTTGTAACAATATAGAAGGCTAAATCACTAGGGAAATTAGTAGATTTTACTTTCGCTGAATGATAATTCTTTGCTAGGAGAAAGTCTTTAGAAAATTTCCAATACATTAGTCTCATCACTCTTGATTTGGAAAATAATCATATCATTGGAGTAATTCCCATGGATTTTGGAGATCACCTCCACAACTAGATATCACGATTTATCCCTACTCTAATATCATCATATTCCCAACATATTACAATGTGGTATTCAACCTTTGTGTAGCATCATGGACTCATTGATGTGTCATGGAATATACTTTGAGGACCCATACTCGAAGAAATTGGCAATTGAATTGTGGTTGTAGGTTTTATTCTTAGCAATAATAGGATTACAGGGAACATGACCACATAACTTTAGTGCTTGACAAATTTGACTACACATGACCTCTCCCTTAAGTACCCTACTAGAGAGATACCAATAGTGTTGGGAGAGTTTTTCAAGATTCAAGGGATATTCATGGCATTCAATTAGATCAACGGCCTAATTACTAGCACTTTAGGAGGTATTAGTAGCTTAGTGAAGCTAAACATAACTTACAATCAACATAAAAGGCCATCAACTTGTTGGTGCAATTCCCACATCCTTTTGAAATTTAGTGAGAATAGATCATCTTCATGTGAGTAAGAATGAGCTTTGAAGCCATTTTCCCTTCTCTTTGTCAAACATGACAAATATTATTATCCTATATGTGTTTCATTATAAGCCTTTTGGAAATGTCCATGGGTTGTTCTTAGAGGCCTCTTCATTTCGAACTAAGTTATTGAAGTTGACATAAAAATATTCGAGTGGGGAGATTCCAACATAGGTTTGGAATATATCAAACCTCAACTACTTGGTCCTACATGACAATAAATTAAATTAGATCTTGAGTAGAACCAACTAGTCCCCAATATAGTCTATTATTGTTATATTTACTCAAAAAGACTAAAAATGTACATGTTAGGCATGCATAGCATGAGGGGGAGCTCATGGTAGCATTATAGAAGTAGAAGCATGGAGGAAGCATGATTTTGAATAGCAACATCAACATGGTGTGGCGAATAGCCTACTAGCATGATCAAGTCCACACTACCAACAAGAAGAAAAGAAGGTATAATGAGCTCTGAGGAAGTTGTGCATGCATTAGGGTTTCAAGGCTTGCATGTTATTTCTATGATGTTTTTCACTCGTGTCTTTAATATTTTATGCATTCATTATATTTATGAGTGAATGGTCATTTTACTTCATCCTTCTAAGCACCCTTGGTTGTAGTGATGCAACATCCATTTACTTATGTTGTTGATCATTCTCATCACCGAGTTCTTGGTTGAGTAGCCCTTACTTGGGAGAGTGAGTCACTTAGTTCGGCATTCATATCAATGAGTCTATATCACCCATGTAAATCACTCTTATCTTCGATATATAGCCATGTACATTGTTTCTTATATCACTTTAGTTGTGTAGTCACTTGGTCTCTGCATGCATAGAAAAGAGCCATGAGTCTTTGCATAATCATTCATGTCCATTGGTTGTTGATACCCATGCATAGAGATCAGCCCTATATCATCCATGTATGGTCTTCCAATATCATTGTTGTAGCCTTGTATTTCGTGAATTATAATTGTATTACCATTTTTCTAATGGTAGAGTGTTTCTATAGTCAAGCATGCATTGGAGACAGTCACCTTGAATGTTTTGCAGCCATGAGTGGGATTGCTAATCCCATTATAGCAACATTTTACTTCATTTTTATAGCAATATAATATGCTTATGATGCCTCGTGTATTCATTTGGTGATAGTTGGAGGAAGTCTTGATATATTTTGGGGCATCATGCATTTGTTAAGGGGGCAAGGAAAATAGTAAATCCTATCAAAAAGCAACATGGTTTGGGTGTTCACAACCCCTATTATATCTTTAAAGGGAGCATGATCAACATGAAGAAGTGCATGGTGTTTGCGGCAAGGAATGTTGGTTGCATGTGGCAATATTTCCTTCATTTCCTCATCACTATTTTGTAATGATGTTGGCACCTAATCATGTTTCATCAGAAACAATTTTGGTATGAGCCTTGTGTATTAGTACTAGCATGAAGTATTTAATAGTGTCAGCATGGTGTTTTCAAATTGATTAGACCAACCTTTTCCATTGATGTCAAAGGGAAGAGTGAGGAAGCCACTAAAGTGATAGTGGAGACCAGAAAATTAGAAGTGAAGAAGACGTAACGCCCGAGTTGTAATTAAAATAATTAGTTGTTTGATTGTTACTATTACTATTGATTTTACTAGGATGGGGACAAATGGATTGCCTTTGGAAAATAATTTTTAAGTTAATAAATAAATTTGTTGGTTTTATTTATGTAAATCACGATGAGTGACACCAAAGTAGATCAGATTTTCTAGAATTCGAGAAGAATCAATTTCAAGTTTATTTTCCAAAAATTTAAAATATATGGATATATATTATATCTTGGCGGGAGATAAAGACCGAGGACAAAAGTGCTCCATGGAGAAAATGAAACTTTTTCTTTTAGTAAAAATAAATGAAAAGCCTAGGCTAAGGGGAAGGAAAATTATGTGAGTAAGATGATGTTAAATAAACATTATCAAGGCTGAGTAGAGGTTAGGGAGGCCTCACAAGTTATCATAGCTCAAGTTATCGTAGCTTAGGGGGAATGAGAGGTGATTCAAGGTTGGGTGGTTCGGTGCTGCAAGACATATATTTCCAACATTGTAATAGTGGTGGGAGGATCTTGCACTCACTGATAATCTTAATAGTATTCATAATTATGTAGTTCTCGTAGAAGTAAATGTGTGAATTATGTTATGAAGGATTGTTCTTATACATTGTATATAGAATGTATAGGATGAATACTTTGTGTTGAGAATATATTGTACAATTACTCCACAAACAATTCCTTCATTAGGTTTTTAACATCTTAGTCACTCAATTTATTTACTTATTAAAATTAGAATCTCTAATAGTAACTCCATAGTAATATTAAATTTTATTTTAACAAATAAAAATTAATATTTCAAATTTCATGAAAAAATTGCAATTTACATTCCATTCTTCTTTGTCATTAAGAAAATATAAATTTTAAAATTTATTAATTCTATCTCCTAGCATCCAACCATTATTATTAGTAACAATAATAACAATGACACAAACGATATTATTAATTATACAATGGTTAAACATGAAGTAAGAATGGTGGATAATAGCTCTATCTCCTCATATACTCACTTCACATGAGCCTATGAAAATATGATTGGCTAACTGCAACCAAGGACAGTAAATCCGATGATAGAAATTTAATTAATTCCCTCGATATTAAATACAATGGGCAAAAAGGCTTTGTAAACGTGGCTGCCGAGAACGATGATAGTCGTCCCTGAGGCACTCATGCATTGTTCGATTCATGTTGAAGTAAACTACAACAATCACACTCACCAATGACCGTTTGGTAGATATATTCATTCTCTAGGTCGAGGTCAATATGTCGCAGAGGTTAATTTATTCTGATGTTAATATTTTGTAACCGAACATTATAATGTGGCATGGTTGATATTAATTCATTGATATATTATTATGGTGTTAACATTATATTATAGTGTAACACCTTTTTATTCTATGTAAAATTTTGCTAACCTAAGTCAATAAAATATAGATTGGATGTGTAATAGGAAAAGCAAATACTTTATGAAATACATGAAGAGATACATTTATTCCCAAATCTCACTGGTGAATGGGAAGGGATAATTCTTTCATGGTAAAACTTCTATATAATATTAAGGATTGGATATAAATATCCATTAACCTACTTAGCTGGAAAAAGATTCTAAGTTAAGAAAAAAATGAAATCGTTGCACGAGATAAAAGCAATCTTTTATGAGGAAAAGCCTCGGGGGAGATAAAGGTGATATATTATGGGAAAAGACTATGCAAATCGATAAAAAATATCCATAAAAGTGGAACACCGCTAATGGAAACCATACCAAGAAATAGGGCATGAAATAGCCATTGAAGAGATCAACAGAAGGTAGTTGATCCATGGAAAGAACTCTTGACTCAGGAGTGAACTATAATCAAGCAGTTCTAGGTTGGGTGGTGGTGCTTGGTTTCCCAAGTGACATCCTTTTAGATAATCTTGTTTGCATGGGATGTTTATATGTTGCCTCTTACTCTCTATATTGTCAATTCTAAAGCACATAAGAGAAATTGGTTAGGTTGTTTTTGCATATAAATTAATTGAATAATAGGCATGTGACCTCTATGCATAAACTTGCCTATGTTAGTTGTGGGAATGAGATGATTATATCTGAGTGCATGTGACAACCATTGCATTTAAATTCAATCCTAGTTAAGATTTGCAAAGAAAAATAATATGTGGATCTTATGCAATATTTATGCTATGCTATCTTTTGTTTAAGATAGTGAACAATCATGCTTGAAATAGTTATGTAAATTGGATAACTCCGTTTAAGACTTAAAACTATATCAGCTATGGTTTAGGTTATCTATGATATGCATTATGCATCCAACGCTGTTCTTTAAATTAATTGTGCATATCACGTAAGATACATATGTTAACATTACATGCGACTATGGCGGTAGGACTATGATTACGTTATGGGCAATACTAGGTTTCGTATATCTATATTGAGGTTTTCATCTATGCTGATATTGAGGTAGCAAAGGAAGTAAGTCTTTATGCATAATCTTGTCATGTGGAATGACCATGGTTGAGCCTTCCTCCAAGTCATAATACATGCATAATCGTTGATTTGGAAGCTTGTATTAAGGTTTTACTTATTGAACCTAAGAGTCAACATCATGAATCTAGTAAAGCATGGAAGGAGCTTGTAGTATTGTGTCCAAGGGGTATGGCTCACTACTTTGATGTTGTTGAAATTTGAATAATATGAGTAGAATACATGATAAATATTTTTGCATGTAATACTTGTGACAACTATTTGAATCTAACCTTAACCCAAGCAAAAAGAAGGAATGGGAGAATGGTAGGTAATTGTCAAATGAGGGTCAAGGGGTGTGTGACAAATGGTCTTTGAGCATAAGTTCAAATAATTCATCCTACGAGCCAATTCACCTCTATAACATAGGAATGAGGGCCTTAAATTATATCCTATACAAGAGGTTTCACTCACGGGTTGGTTATAAAAAATTTATAAGAAAATAAGACAGAAGCCATAAAATATTGAACATAAAACTTAAATAATTTGGAAGAGGACTCTCAAGCATGCAAATAACATATCAATTAATTGCAATCAAAGGAAATTAGGATTCCTTAAAGTTGAATCTAAATATTAAAATGATTTATTTAAGGGAATGTGGAAGTAATAACATATATATGTTAATCCACTGTATATAAAATATTATTATATCAAATCATTTTCATTGTCAAGAAATCAGTGGTTTCTATTCATTTTGAAAAATGTGCAATCCTTGTAAGATAATGGCTCTAAATGTTTCCTTTTTGTGGCATTTTGGGAATATTTTTAAGGAATCCCTTTAAACTTTACCCCATCTAGGTCATAGATCGAGAGAAGTCTTCTTTTAAGATAGTATAGTGTCAATAATTTAGTATTGGTTCAATTCTAAAGAAGTTTGTGAAGGATTTCGACCAACCTTACCTAAAATTGATATTAGGGTAAAGTTCACTTCTCTTAAGGTTTACATTGAAAGGCTGCATATTTATGAGATATATAAATATCTACATATATACATATATACATATATACATATATACACATACACACACACACACACACACACACATATATATATATCTATAGATATAGATATATCTATGTGTGTGTGTGTGCGTGTGTGTGTGGTGATAATGAATTCCCTCCCAAATATAGGATCTAATTCCATGAAGGAATGGATAAAGGCATTGATGTTCCTTAACTCCCTCCCTCATCCAATTTTGAGAACAAAGAGTGGATAGCCTTGGAAAACTTCTAGAGGCATCCTATGGATAAGAATATTCCAAACCCCAATGCATATTTCGCTCAAATTCGCCCAAGATTGGCCAAAGAAGGCCCAAGCGCGATGCAATGCACCCTCGCAGTATACTGGGCTACACTACAGTGTACCCTCATAAAGTCTTGCCTGCGCTGAGGTAGTTTTTGGATGATTTCAGTCGTGGAATATCTTGGGAAGGAGGCACTCTGATGGTTGAAATCATTTAGTGCATATAAAAACTGAATTAAGGTTTGATGGGCTCTAATAGTATTGATCTATAAGCCAGGGTTGATGTGCCCAAATGGATCTGTAACAGGTAGTCAACATGGTGTGAGTCATCTGGTGAGAGTGAGTGCACATAGAGTGCCAACTCATCCAAAATAGAAAAAACGTGTATGAATCCATAGTGAATGCCCACATGTAAATGTGTAACGTCGTGGGTCGAGCGTTAATGACCAAGATTGGGACCGAAGGCTTGAAGGCAAAGGGTGGGTAGTTAGGATAAAATCATAAAATGTATGAATAATAACAATAGAATGGTTCCGAAAACCTTAGGATATGTATTGTGCATTTAGACTTACAATCAAAATTAAAAAGAAATAAATGAAGGACTCTAACCTAAGTTGCTATACATTAATTTGTATCATTACACTCACCACTGGTAATAACCTTAACCATGGATACATTTGACATTGTATGTTTAGAGGTTCATTATAAGGGTCCAAGTTGTGAAGACTCATTGATTTAAAACCTCAAATATAGACTAAAAATAATTGAACGTCAATATCACAACTCTAGATTGGAAGGTAAATGAAAGGTAGGTTGCCTATGGTAGGTTTACCTCCGTGGCACCGATTTATTTTATTTATTCTACAATATAAGGTCCTTGGATGGTGTGATGTGGATATTTATGTATAAAGCCCATCCCTTCCACTTTATTCTTGTAAGAGACAAATCCACCTAGATTTTTGGATCTCAGTGCACCTCCAACTTCACCATATAGCCTCAAATTAAAAATAATGGTAGAATTCCACGTCATGCTAATGTCCTTCATCTAGGAGGAGTCTTGAAGCAACTTCGTTTCAATTAAAAGGCATTGATGAATTTGATAGATGTCAAGTATGTTCTCAATGTGGTGTTTCAAGGTTTCCTTCATATTTGACTCAATAATATAGAATATGGAGGATTTTTAGACATATAATTTTAGAGAAGTCCCAGTTGATGCCACAAAAAATCCTAGTAGCTAAACATTATAGCATTAGAGGCCCCGCCGACGCATAAAGGCACCACCGTTAAATGATTTGACAAAAAAACAAAAACATGCAAAGGAGGTTATAGTTGTTCTTTTTCATCACTCCTTACAACTTCACTAGTATTTCCCACAAACAATCATCAAACAAATCCTCATTGATGCATATTATTCCAAAAAATCACACCCATGTCCAATCTATGGGCAACATAAGAAACCCAAATTGTGAGGAAGAATGTAGAGAATCCTTCCTGCATACACCAAAATCCATGGACAACCGTGATCTTTGTTGATACAATATTTTTATTTCTTGGTGAACATCAATTATAAACTTCCTCAATTACATGCACAACCATAGGCTGTAGATGGCTGCTTACAACTTCTCCATAGGTGTGGTGATCTGGGCATAGCCTTTAATAAACTTTCTGTAATATCCAGTATGTCCTAGGGTAGCGAGCAGCTATTTCATACTCCTAAGTGCTTCTTAGTTAAGTATCACCATGATCTTCGCAGGATCTACCATCATTCCCTGTCCAAAAACCACATGACCTAGCAGGGTCCCAAAATGAACACAAAACATGAACTTCTTTAGATTAAGCGCGATCTGGTATCTTTGATAGGTATCTAGCATCAGGTGCAAAATTTCAACATGGTATTTCACCAGCCCAAACACAGTCCAGTCATCAAAGTATACTTCCAAGAAGTTATGAATAAATTCCTTGAACACAACAACGACTATGGACGAGAGAATCGTAGGTACATTCTTCAATCTGAACAGTATTACAGTGTACTTACAACATACCCAATCAGTCGCGAAGGTCATCTTACTCCTACCCTCCAACGTGATTTTGGCTGATTGTAACCAGAGAACCCTATAGTGAAGGAATATGCTTCTTGGCCACCTACATTGTCCAACACTTCATCAGTGAACAGAGTTGGGAAAGGATCATGTATGCAAGTGTCATTCAAATTCCTGAGATCCACACATATCCTTATTTCATCCTTCTGCTTCTTCTCTTGTACCATGATTGGGCTTACCCAATCGGATTCCTCTACGGCCTCAATCATGCCTACTGCGAGCATCTTGTCTAGCTCAAGCCAAACATTCCCCTTATACCTCAGATTGAGATGGTAAGGTCTATGCTTAACCAACTTTACATCGGGCTTCAACATGATCTTCATAACACCCAGGTCCTCGATTATCCCTTTTAGATTCGTAAACTAGGTAGGGAATAAATCCTGGTATTCACGGAGAAATTCAATGACCTTATCCACACATCATCCCAGTAATATCAAATCTTCACAAATTTAGGTTCTACCTCCATACCAATGTTTACCTATTTCATTTTTAGTGGCACGGTTATATCAGGATTCCCAAGCTACAGTCCTTCAACCTCGTGGTGACCTTCTATTTCAGGGATGTTAATCTTTTGCGGGTCCTCATCTTCTTGTTCAACAGTTATTTTATAGCATTCCAGCATGTGACTCAGTTGAGTATTCCAATCGGGTTGAATCAGGTCCAATGGATCTTGCAGTATCCTAAAGATTGCTGCTTTCACCTCTTGTTGCACCTCATCAATATAGTCAAACCCATATTCAAAGCTGAATGTCATTATGAATCCTTCGTGCAGAATATCCCATTCACCTATACCATGGTGGAGCTCTATTTCTAAGTACCATTTCATCAAGATGACATTCAGGGTGTGATAGATCAAGTGCACCCATTTAGGTTGGGGCTTTTCTCCATAAGCTTGAGCCCATTTGGCCAAGTGCGCGCGCGGGTCATCCTTCCCATCATATTTTTCTGCGATTTGTACCTTCGGCTTCCCAAAGTGTGTTCTCATCATCCTTTTAGACTTGCACCAGTCATCAAAACTACCCTTCTGCGTACCCCACCATCTTGCGGGCGTAGAGCGCAGTGCCGAGTCCAATGCGTGGATGCACTGATTTTCTGCTACATCCCTCTGAAATGTATCCAGAAAGATATATACATCATTCGGGTCATCACAAGTGGGTAGATTTCTTACCTCTGAAGACATACAGTGTAGCGGTTAGGTCATGATGTTACAACTTAGCATGGTTTCTTCATATAACTGATTCTGCCAGCTTTCTAATTCTTCATCAAAGTTTGAGGTGCAGGATCTGTCGCGATCCCATGTAATTCGTCCATCCACTTTTGGATTCAACCGATCTTCGTTTTGCACTATTATCTTATAAATACAGTTTATATCATCATCACTCTCATAATCGTGGACTGATAGGATGTTAGCATCTAACCCAAGATGTAAAATAACTTGATCCATTTCGTACTCTCCTATCTACGCGATCATCCTCATCTCTCGTCTTGCTCTTGTTTTATACTTACCAATCTTTTGTACCACGCATGGTTCACGTGGAGTGTTTCCGGTGCCTCTATTTATAAGTTCCTATAATCCCTTCACCGCCTTGCTATCATGTAGTAACTTCATGCAAGTTTCTAGGAAGGTTGTAAGAGTAAAGAGTCCATCCCCTAATCAGGCTTATCCTTGCTCCTTGAGGTAGAGGCCTCAACAAAGATCTTCTTTGTTTCCATGAATGTTTCGTGTGCGCACTCCAAGTCAAATTTAGCCTCCTTCTGGCGCTTTGTGAACCCATGCGCTTTTCTCAGGCTATTTCCCCTTATCATCTGCTGTTGTGATTCCACTTCAGTACACTATATTCAAATTTGAATCCTCTTCCCGAGGCTCAAACCTCATCATCTGTAGGTTCTGAGTCGGTTGAGGTGGTAGCACCCCCTTGTCATGCATCCTTGCTATCAATTTAGCACAATCTTTCATTTCATGATCAAACAGAGTGCAATACTTGCATGACAAACGTGTTAGCTTAATAAAATCATGGGCATAGTGTCATGGTCCTCCATAATTATAGCAGATTAGTTGTGCCCAACCTCTGTGAGGTCCTCCTCCACCTTAACCTCGTCCGCATCCATGAAAGTTTGTTCACACCATCCTTGTGCTTTGTTCAGGGGGCCACGTTTTTTCCTCAACCCTATAGGTGGGAGTTCTATCCATCATCAATTCATAACTTATGCAATTACACTCATCATACCCTACTGACCTACAAAATTTATGGAACAATTGTTGTAGTGTCTGTACAAACTTTTGCAGCAAATGACAGTTATCTGTGGCATGTTTTCTGGCTACTTAAGCCTTCAGCCTTAAAGGACTCAGTCCTCCTCCTGCTGTGTAGTTCATAAAGACTAGTCAATGGTCTTTTTCATGCCCTTGACCCTTGCATTCCAGGCACCATACCTCTTCTGGCACCTCTGCTCAAACTATTTTGTCCTGCTTCAAACTTTTCATCTCAAGGAAATTATTTTTCAACTACACATGGATCTGCTGAACCCCCAGATTTGGATCTTACATCGGTGTTTCATGCAGTCTCATTGCAATCTCCAAGGCCTATGCCTTAGTCATTATCTTCTCACGTGATAGTGCAATCCTTAAGTGTGGCAGAAGCGAAGCCACATGTCATTCGTGGTGTTGTCCATCTGCTAAGTTCATATTAGTTTCATGGATTTTACACTTCAATATCTGATCTAACTCCCTAGGTGTCTCACCTAGTTGCATCATGATTCTTTTGAACCCCACAATCGACTGTGCCTCATATTTAGGCCTACTGAATTCTTTGTTTAGCGTGGTGTGGATGTTTGCCACTCCAACGTTTGGGTTATCATTAGAGTATTTAATGTACCAGGTTAGCATGCGATCTTGGAGAGCACCAACCAGTTTTCCTTCTTTAGGCGATCATATGTGATGTCTTGAGCTTCCAATACAGCTTTTACGACGAACCACAACTGGTCTGGTTCCTCATTTCCCAAGCCTTTGAACAAAGGCAACTTCACTGTATTTGTGATACTGAACTGCGATGCAGGTGGAGGTGGTAGGGGTGAAGTCACAGATGATGGTGGTGAAGTTGGAGGTGGTACAGTTAGAGGTGGCAGTCGTAGGAATCCCTATCTTATTAACTGAGTATAACTTCGTGGAGAAGCCTGCGATACTCCCTCTTCATCACCCAATGGAGGTGAAATCAATGGACTATATTCAGGACCCTTTTTTCCTTCGTTCTTATAATTTTTTCCACATCGCATAGCTCCGATCATCAAGGTAGCTGCATAACCCATTTCTCGCATAATAACATCTTAATCTAGGTATTTCAGGACTTCAAGTACTTACCTCGTGGTCCTTTGTAAAAGCGTCGCTCTCCCTTGTTTTAGTTGACTAAGGTATTGATAGCAAATTCAGTCACAAATCCTCCTATGATGCGATCAAGCCAATAATCGACAATGCTGGTGATCTTATCCTTAGGAACTTCCACTCTCTGTCCTAACTTCGGGGTCCAAACAATAAGACCGTTAAGTCTCCACCTTCCTTGGCTATTCGTTAGCTTCGATCCACTCGTATAGGTCAATTGGAAAGGAACAAAAAAAGATCTCGTGGACTTTTATATACAAGTACATGTCGAACCACTATTCCTTTGTCAGTTGTAGATTTCTATTATGCTACGTCGGAAATTCATGTATTTTCCTATACAACCAGTCTCTGATCTCTTTCTTAGTTGGATTCTAGTGATACGACATCACACATCTCTTATGCAGATGTCGATCCTAGAAATGGAACCATTTGTTGGCTTGGTGGGGCTTGAACTAGGTTCAACATTAGTTGGCCAAACAAATCCCTACACTACTGGCCCTTTCGGCATCAGCCTGTGGAGCATGGATCGAAGTCTTACTTGAAGTTGTATGGGGAGATGCTGGAACCAAGTTTCTACACCTTGAGATGTTCATGATGTCGGTTTATTCCTTCTATTCTTGATTTTGCATAGGTCACTTAGCTCTAGGGCTTTGCCCAACTGGCCCTTTATTTCGCCCTTCAGTACCTCTACAAAAAGGTACGGTTGACCTTCATGCAGCCCTAACCTACGTTCAGGGACTTTCGCGCTTCTAGGGCAGCGTATCGTGTGGATTCCCAAA
Source organism: Pinus taeda (assembly GCA_000404065.3). Classification (NCBI taxonomy): domain Eukaryota; kingdom Viridiplantae; phylum Streptophyta; class Pinopsida; order Pinales; family Pinaceae; genus Pinus; species Pinus taeda. The sequence continues at coordinate 53,211 of APFE031511489.1, forward strand.
CTAGTTTAAATGTCTTACTTACCTTATTAAACAATCATAGTTAGCGCTGCATAAACAAATATTGTTATTTGCGTTCATTTACCCAATGTAATTAGATACATTCACACATCACATAAGAATTATAAATGAAATTCATACACAATATGACAAGACACATTAAC
>APFE031511489.1:54323-89452 GCA_000404065.3 Pinus taeda
ATATATATATATATCTGTGTGCGTGTGTGTGTGGCGATAATGAATTCCCTCCCAAACATAGGATCTAATTCCATGGAGGAATGGATAAAGGCATTGATGTTCCTTAACTCCCTCCCTCATCCAATTTTGAGAACAAAGAGTGCATAGCCTTGGAAAAATTTAGAGGCATCTTATGGATAAGAATATTCCAAACCCCAATGCATATTTCGCTCAAATTCGCCCAACATTGGCCAAAGAAGGCCCAAGCGCGATGCAATGCACCCTCACAGTATACTGGGCTACACTACAGTGTACCCTCATGAAGGCTTGCCTGCGCTGAGGTAGTTTTTGGATGATTTCAGTCATGGAATCTCTTGGGAAGGAGGCACTCTGATGGTTGAAATCATTTAGTGCATATAACAACTGAATTAAGGTTTGATGGGCTCTAATAGTATTGATCTATAAGTCGGGGTTGATGTGCCCAAATGGATCTGTAACAGGTAGTCAACATGGTGTGAGTCATCTGGTGAGAGTGAGTGCACATAGAGTGCCAACTCATCCAAAATAGAAAAAACGTGTATGACTCCATAGTGAATGCCCACATGTAAATGTGTAACGTCGTGGGTCGAGTGTTAATGACCAATAGTGGGACCGAAGGCTTGAATGCAAAGGGTGGGTAGTTAGGATAAAATCATAAAACATATGAATAATAACAATAGAATGGTTCCGAAAACCTTAGGATATGTATTGTGCATTTAGACTTACAATCAAAATTAAAAAGAAATAAATGAAGCACTCTACCCTAAGTTGCTATACATTAATTTGTATCATTACACTCACCACTTGTAATAACCTTAACCATGGATACATTTGACATTGTATGTTTAGAGGTTCATTACAAGGGTCCAAGTCGTTAAGACTCTTTGATTGAAAACCTCAAATATAGACTAAAAATAATTGAACGTCAATATCACAACTCTAGATTAGAAGGAAAATGAAAGGTAGGTTGCCTATGGTAGGTTTACCTCCGTGGCACCGATTTATTTTATTTATTCTACAATATAAGGTCCTTGGATGGTGTGATGTGGATATTTATGTATAAATCCCATCCATTGCACTTTATTCTTGTAAGAGACAAATCCACCTAGATTTTTGGATCTCAGTGCACCTCCAACTTCACCACATAGCCTCAAATTAAAAATAATTGTAGAATTCCACATCATGCTAATGTCCTTCATCTAGGAGGAGTCTTGAAGCAACTTCCTTTCAATTAAAAGGCATTAATGAATTTGATAGATGTCAAGTATGTTCTCAATATGGTGTTTCAAGGTTTCCTCCATATTTGACTCAATAATATAGAATATGGAGGATTTTTGGACATATAATTTGAGAGAAGTCCCAGTTGATGCCACAAAAAATCCTAGTAGCTAAACATTATAGCATTATAGGCCCCGCCTACGCATAAAGGCACCACCATTATATGATTTGACAAAAAAACAAAAACATGCAAAGGAGGTTATAGTTGTTCTTTTTCATCACTCCTTACAACTTCACTAGTATTTCCCACAAACAATCATCAAACAAATCCTCATTGATGCATATTATTCCAAAAAATCGCACCCATGTCCAATCTATGGGAAACATAAGAAACCCAAATTGTGAGGAAGAATGTAGAGAATCCTTCCCACATACACCAAAATCCATGGACAACCGTGATCTTTGTTGATGCAATACTTTTCTTTCTTGGTGAACATCAATTATAAACTTCCTCAACTACATGCACAACCATAGGCTGTAGATGGCTGCTTACAACTTCTCCATAGGTGTGGTGATCTGGGCATAGCCTTTAATAAACTTTCTGTAATATCCAATATGTCCTAGGGTAGCGTGCAGCTATTTCACACTCCTAAGTGCTTCTAAGTTAAGTATCACCGTGATCTTCGTAGGATCTACCATCAGTCCCTGTCCAAAAACCACATGACCTAGAAGGGTCCCAAAATGAACAGAAAACATGAAATTCTTCAGATTAAGCGCAATCTGGTATCTTTGATAGGTATCTAGCATCAGGTGCAAAATTTCAACATGGTATTTCACCAGCCCAAACACAGTCCAATCATCAAATTATACTTCCAAGAAGTTATGAATAAATTACTTGAACGCAACAACGACTACGCACGAGAAAATCGTAGGTGCATTCTTCAATCTGAACAGTATTATAGTGTACTTACAACATACCCAATCAGTCACGAAGGTCGTCTTACTCCTATCCTCCAATGTGATTTTGGCTGATTGTACCCAGAGAACCCTTTAGTGAAGGAATATGCTTCTTGGCCACCTACATTGTCCAACACTTCATCAGTGAACAGAGTTGGGAAAGGATCATGTACGTAAGTGTCATTCAAATTCCTGAGATCCACACATATCCTTATTTCATCCTTCTGCTTCTTCTCATGTACCACCATTGGGCTTACCCAATCGCATTCCTCTACGGCCTCAATGATGCCTACCGCGAGCATCTTTTCTATCTCTAGCCAAACCTTCCCCTTATACCTCAGATTGAGATGGTAAGGTCTTTGCTTAACCAACTTTACATCGGGCTTCAACATGATATTCATAACACCCAGGTCCTCGATTATCCCTTTTAGATTCGTAAACTAGGTAGGGAATAAATCCTGGTATTCACGAAGCAATTCAATGACCTTATCCACACATCATTCCAATAATATCCAATCTTCACAAATTTAGGTTCTACCTCCATACCAATGTTTACCTATTTCATTTTCAGTGGCACGGTTATATCAGGATTCCCAAGCGATAGTCCTTCAACCTCGCGGTGACCTTCTATTCCAGGAATGTTAATCTTTTGTGGGTCCTCATCTTCTTGTTCAACAGTTATTTTATAGCGTTCCAGCTTGTGACTCAGCTGAGTATTCCAATCAGGTTGAATCAGGTCCAATGGATCTTGCAGTATCCTAAAGATTGCTGCTTTCACCTCTTGTTGCGCCTCATCAATACAATCAAACCCATATTCAAAGCTGAATGTCATTATGAATCCTTCGTGCAGAATATCCCATTCACCTATACCATGGTGGAGCTCTATTTCTAAGTACCAGTTCATCAAGATGACATCCAGGGTGTGATAGATCAAGTGCACCCATTTAGGTTGGGGCTCTTCTCCATAAGCTTGAGCCCATTTGGCCAAGTGTGCGCGCGGGTGATCCTGCCCATCATATTTGTCTTCGATTTGTACCTTCGGCTTCCCAAAGTGTGTTCTCATCGTCCTTTTAGAATGCACCAATCATCAAAACTACCCTTGTGTGTACCCCACCATCTTGCGGGCGTAGTGCGCAGTGCCGAGTCCAATGCGTGGATGCACTGATTTTCTTCTACTTCCCTATGAAATGTATCCAGAAAGACATATACATCATTCGGGTCATCACAAGTGGGTAGATTTCTTACCTCTGACGACATACAGTGTAGCGGCTAGGTCATGATGTTACACCTTAGCATGGTTACTTCATATAACTGATTCTGCTAGCGTTCTAATTCTTCATCAATGTCTGAGGTGCAGGAACTGTCGCAATCCCATGTAATTCGTCCATCCACTTTTGGATTCAACCGATCTTCGTTTTGCACTACTATCTTATAAATACAGTTTATATCATCATCACTCTCATAATCGTGGACTGATAGGATGTTAGCATCTAACCCAAGATCTAAAATAACCTGATCCATTTCGTACTCTCCTATCTACGCGATCAGCCTCATCTCTCGTCTTGCTCTTGTTTTATACTTACCAATCTTTTGTACCACGCATGGTTCACCTGGAGTGTTTCTGGTGCATCTATTTATAAGTTCCTATAATCCCTTCACCGCCTTGCTATCATGTAGTAACTTCATGCAAGTTTCTAGGAAGGTTGTAAGAGTAAAGAGTCTATCCCCTAATCAGGCTTATCCTTGCTCCTTGAGGTAGAGGCCTCAACAAAGCTCTTCTTTGCTTCCATGAATGTTTCGTGTGCGCACTCCAAATCAAATTTAGCCTCCTTCTGGGGCTTTGTGAACCCATGCGCTTTCCTCAGGCTATCTCCCCTTATCATCTCCTATTGTGATTCCTCTTCAGTGCACTATATTCAAATTTGAATCCTCTTCACGAGGCTCAAAACTTTTCATCTATAGGTTCTCAGTCGGTTGAGGTGGTAGCACCCCCTTGTCATGTACCCTTGCTATCAATGTAGCACAGTCTTCCATTTCATGATCAAACAGAGTGCAATATTTGCATGACAGACATGTTAGCTTAATAAAATCATGGCCATAGTGTCCTGGTCCTCCATAATTATACCAGATTAGTTGTGCCCAACCTCTGTGAGGTCCTCCTCCACCTTAACCTCGTCCACATCCATGAAAGTATGTTCACACCATCCCTGTGCTTTGGTCAGGGGGCCACGTCTTTTCCTCAACCCTATAGGTGGGAGTTCTATCCATCATCATTTCATAACTTATGCAATTACACTCATCATACCCTACTGACCTACAAAATTTATGGAACAATTGTTGTAGTGTCTGTACAAACTTTTGCAGCAAATGACAGTTATATGTGGCATTGTTTCCGGCTACTTCAGCCTTCAGCCTTAAAGAACTCAGTCCTCCTCCTGTTGTGTAGTTCATAAAGACCAGTCAATGGTCTTTTTCATGCCCTTGACCCTTGCATTTCAGGCACCATACCTCTTCTGGAACCTCTGGTCGAACTGTTTTGTCCTGCTTCAAACTTTTCATCTCAAGGAAATTATTTCTCAACTTCACATGGATCTGCTGAACCCCCAGATTTGGATCTTACATCGGTGTTTCATGCAGTCTCATTGCAATCTCCAAGGCCTCTGCCTTAGTTATTATCTTCTCACGTGATAGTGCAACCCTTAAGTGTGGCAGAAGCGAAGCCACAAATCATTCGTGGTGCTGTCCATCTGCCAAGTTCATATTAGTTTCATGGATTTTACACTTCAATATCTGATCTAACTGCCAAGGTGTCTCACATAGTTGCATCATGATTATTTTGAACCCCACAATCAACTGCACCTCATATTTAGGCCTACTGAATTATTTGTTTAGCATGGTCTGGATGTTTGCCACTCCAACGTTTGGGTTATCATTAGAGTATTTAATGTACCAGGTTAGCGTGCGATCTTGGAGAGCACCAACCAGTGTTGCCTTCTTTAGGTGATCATATGTGATGTCTTGAGCTTCCAATACAACTTTTACGACGAACCAGAACTGGTCTGGTTCCTCATTTCCCAAGCCTTTGAACAAAGGCAGCTTCACTGTATTTGTGATACTAAACTGCGATGCAGGTGGAGGTGGTAGGGGTGAAGTCACAGGTGATGGTGGTGAAGTTGGAGGTGGTGCAGTTAGAGGTGGCAGTCATAGGAATCCCTATCTTATTAACTGAATAGCACTTTGTGGAGAAGCCTATGATACTCCCTCTTCATCACCCAATGGAGGTGAAATCAATGGACTATATTCAGGACCCTTTTTTCCTTCGTTCCTATAAGTTTTTCCACATCGCATAGCTCTGATCATCAAGGTAGTTGCATAACCCATTTCTCGCATAATAACATCTTAATCTAGGTATTTAAAGACTTGAAGTACTTACCTCATGGTCCTTTGTAAAAGCGTCGTTCTCCCTTGTTGTAGTTGACTAAGGTATTGATAGAAAATTTAGTCACAAATCCTCCTATGATGCGATCAAGCCAATAATCGACAACGCTGGTGATCTTATCCTTAGACGCTTCCACTCTCTGTACTAACTTCGGGGTCGAAACAATAAGACCGTTAAGTCTCCACCTTCCTTGGCTATTCATTAGCTTCGATCCACTCGTATAGGTCAACTGGAAAGGAACAAAAAAATATCTCATGGATTTTTATATACAGGTACATCTCCAACCACTATTCCTTTGTCAGTTGTAGATTTCTATTATGCTACGTCGTGAATTCATGTATTTTCCTATACAACCAGTCTCTGATCTCTTTCTTAGTTGGATTCTAGTGATACGACATCACACATCTCTTATGCAGATGTCGATCCCAGAAAAGGAACCATTTGTTGGCTTGGTGGGGCTTGAGCTAGGTTCAGCGTTAGTTGGCCAAAGAAATCCCTACACTACTGGCCCTTTCGGCATCAGCCTGTGGAGCATGGATCGAAGTGGCTGTATGGGGAGATGTTGGAACCAAGTTTCTACACCTTGAGATGTTCGTGATGTCGGTTTATTCCTTCTATTATTGATTTTGCACAGGTCACTTAGCTCTAGGGCTTTGCCCAACTGACCCTTTATTTCGCCCTTCAGTACCTCTGCAAAAAGGTACGGTTGACCTTCATGCAGCCCTAACCTACGTTCAGGGACTTCCCCGCTTCTAGGGCAGCGTATCGTGTGGATTCCCAAACTAGTTTAAATGTCTTACTTACCTTATTAAACAATCATAGTTAGCACTGCATAAACAAATATTGTTATTTGCGTTCAATTACCCCATGTAGTTACATATATTCACGCATCACATAAGAATTATAAATGAAATCCATACACAATATGACAAGACGCATTAACTGGAAATAAAGACACAAAACTTGTAGAATACTTCTCTTTATTGATATCTTCAGATGATTATAGACTCTATTCACCCTGTGCACATAGCTGCAGGGGTCCGTGCACTCGGCTGCAGACCTTTCCCTAGGCCTCTGCGCACTCAGCTATAGAGCCTCCAACTACGCTATCGCCCGAAAAATAGACTTCTCTCCTTATCAATCAAGACTTCTTTTACAACTTATCACTCTATCTATGACTATTTTTCACTCCGTAGAGCTTACTTACCTAGTTGTTTTTATACAATCCCATGGTTCATGGATCATGGTTATATTTTTACAGCCAACTTTACTTTAGAAAGTAAGGGAAGAAAACCCTTTATGACTCATGAATCCTTTGGGCTCCACGACCACAAAATGCAGAGAGTTTTAAACTTTATTACAAAATTCGGCCCAAAATTTGGGCTTTTAGCCCCAAAACTGTCCTTGGGGGGATCCCGTTCCCAACACATAGATTGACTGTGCTGTTTGTAGTTAGCTGATGAACATATATTCTAAAGTGGGTCCAATATGAAAATGGGATGAAACAAGGCCCATGGTTGTTTGAGTTTCTTTCAAGTTGATCGAGCATGAAACATTGTGAAACGTGGTCCACAGGAGCTTTAAGGATGGAACCTTGAATAGGTGAGTGGTGGCTTGCTCAATCATGGTGTAGTGGCATTGTTCAAGTTATGGCTTGAGAACTTGGAGTGGTGGCTAGAAAACAAATATCTTTTTGCCATCCGATGGGTAGTAGCCAAAAATAGGTAGTGGTCTTCATAGTTGAGGGAGTGGTGGCTTCCAACAGGTGGTAGCTAGCAAAGATCAAGAACTGGTGGCTTCTATTAGGAAGTGGCATCAAGTGAGTGGCTTCTCGCATGGTATTAAGTTGTGGCTTGCAAACTAGTGGTCGCCAGAGATTACGTAAAATAAGATTTGATTAATAAGACAAAGAGTGAAGTAGAGAAAAGGAGATGGTGGTTATTCTCCCGCAAGGGTTTCCACCTTAAATCTTGTGCCTTCATGTGTTCATGTGTAGAGGGTTTCTTTTATGTTTTGATTATCCCATGTTTATGTGTATTGATATGTTGCTTATGGTTCATTCTGATGTTTATATATTTTATTTTATTGTGTCGCTAATTTAGTGATGACTAAGTTGATGTAAAGAAAAGGAAAAAACTAGTACAATTGGATCCATCCACATTATATTGATTCACCGATACCTTTTAGTATTTTCATGCTTCCAACAATTGGTGTTAGAGAAAGGGATTTCATCGGTAGCTTAGCTATTTCAAAGTAGATCATGGAAATATAGATTTTTATTTATTTATTTATTTTATTTATTTTTATTTTTATTTTTTTTAGATAGATTGTCAAGAAGTATTAACTAAGGTGATTTGACAAAAAAATTTAATGTGGAAAGAAGTAAAATATGTTAATGAATTATCCTACATCAAAAAACTTTTCAACTCCATTTTTGGATGTTGACCAGAAGTTTGATTATGATTTCACTGAGTTTGACTATGGACATTGTAGGTTGAAATTCGACCCTTTGGCTAGACTTTTGACTAGTAATAGATAGTTAATATTCGTCTCTCATTTGAATTGATTTGACATGAATTCTTTAGAAATCAAAGGTTTTAATTTTAATGATTTATGGATGTACTATTTTATTATGTATCTCAGCTGAATAGTGATTGAATATATAAGAAGAAGAAGAATCGATTCTGGGTTTTCCCCTGGTCTTTGACAAAAATATCTATGTCTCTATTGTGCATTATTGTTTACGTTTCTATGTATAAATCCTTAAATATTACTAGGGTGAATGAAATTGAATGCTACTTTCTTTTAAGTGATTATATCAACATAGAACATGTGAAAAATTAACATGGTAATAGAGTTGAGGTAAATATTAGCTATTGGAAAACAGAGAACACCGCTTTAAACACTTCTCGTGTTCATTGATAATCAACTCTCTTAGACAAGATGGCTTACTCCTATGTAGTATACCTAGGGGGGATAGTATGGGGTACAAAGGGAGGTACCTAACGGAATAATGTAATAATGGGATCGACCATAGTAATAAATAAAGTGGTTAACCTATATCATGTAAGGGACCACAAGTAGTTAGCAATAATGTAATAAGATCATTGTATTAGATAGATGGTATTGAAGGAAGCATGGTAATAACCCGTGGTATTATATGTATGAGGCCGATATAGAGGCTACAAACTCCCCATTGAGGGATGTCAAGGAATATTGTATGGACAGGCATATGGCTTGTGGAGTGTTCTCCTTCCTTAAGGAGTGAATGTATGGTGTTGGCCTACCTTAAGGGTTTGATCAATAAAGAGAATCATTTATGTATATTCAGACATTGTTATAGATCTCATCTGAAAATATATGATAATAAAAATAACCCAGGATTATATCTGTAAAAATAAAAATAAATAAATAAATAACTATTTTAGACAAACTAGCTATTTTTTAATGGTATTTATTGCCTCTTCATCTATTATTCATTGCCTGGATCTATTCAATCTTGTCTGAAGATGATCCACACTGATCGTTGAACCACATCAACGATATTGCTCTTATGTATTTTCGGAAAGATTTTATTATTAATAAAATATGATTTTAAAAAATCATATTAATATTTATAATATTAAATATAATATGAATATAAATATTAGACAATATTAACATATAACTTTACAACTTTAATTTTAAAAATCAAACCTATTAATATTGCCTGATGACTTATTAATATTTTACATGTAATCTATTAAATGGTACCTTATTAATTTTGACCTTAATATTTAAAATAATATTTAAAATTTATAAAGTTATAAAAAAAACATTTCACATATAAGAAATTATTCTATTTTTATAAATAAAAATAATTTCAAAGTCATGAAAATATAGCATTTACATCCATTCTACTTTGTCATTAAAAAAATATAAATTTTAAAATTTATTAATTCTATTTCCTAACATCCAACCATTATTATTAGTAACAATAATAACAATGACACAAACGATATTCATAATTATACAATGGTCAACCATCAAGTAAGCATGGTGGATAATAGCTCTATCTCCTCATATACTCACTTCACACAAGCCTGCAAAAATATTATTGATTAACTACAACCAAGGACAGTAAATCCAATGATATCAAATTAATTAATTCCCTCGATATTTAATGCAATGTGCAAAAAGACTATGTAAATGTGGTTGCTGAGAAAGATGATAGTCGTCCCTGAGGCACTCATGCATTTTTCAATTCATGTTGAAGTAAACTATAACAATCACACTCACCAATGACCATTTTGTTGATATATTCATTCTCTGGGTCAAGGTCAATATGTGGCAGAGGTTAATTTATTCCAATGTTAATATTTTGGAACCTAAAATTGTAATGTGACAAGGTTGATATTAATGCATTGATATATTACAATGGTGTTAACATTATATTATAATGTAACACCCTTCTATTGTATATAAAATTATTCTAACATAATCCAAGAAAATATAGGTGGGATGTGTAAGAGGAAAATCAAATACTTTGTGAAATAAATAAAATTATTTAATGACTTGCGAAAGTGAGACACCAAGAGATATATTTCTTGCCAAATCTCATTGGTGAATGCGAAGGGATAATTATTTCATGGTAAAACTTCTAGATAATATTAATGGATTGTAGATATATATCCATTAAGCTACTTAGTTGGAGAAAAATTCTAAGTTGAGAAAAAACTAAAATCCTTCCATGAGAGAAAGGCAATATTTTACGAGGAAAAGCTTGATGGGAGATAAAGGTGATATATTTTGGGAAAAGCCTGGGAAAATTGATCGAAAATATCCATAAAAGTGGAACGCCACTCATGGAAACCATATGAGGAAATAGGGTATTAAATAGCCATTGAAGAGATCAACATAAGGGAGTTGATCCATGGAAAGAAATTTCAACTTAGGAGGGAACTATTTCGCAGTTCTAGGTTGGGTGGTGGTGCTTGGTTTTCCAAGTGAAAATATTTTATATAATCTTGTTTGGATGGGATTTTTATATGTTGCCTCTTACTCTCTATATTGTCAATTCTAAAGCATATAAGATAAATTTCTTAGGTTGTTATTGCGTATAAATTAATTGAATAATGGGCATGTGACTGCTATGCATAAACTTGCCTATGTTAGTTGTGGGAATGAGATGATTATATATTAGTGCATGTGACAACCATTCCATATAAATTCAGTCCAAGTTAATATTTGTAAATAACACTAATATGTGGATCTTATGAAGTATTGGTGCTATTCTATCTTTTGTTTAAGATAGTGAACAATCATGCTTGAAATAGTTATGTAAATTGGGTAACTCTAATTAAGGTTTAAAACTGTATGAACTATGGTTTAGGTTATCTATGCTATGCATTATGCATCCAACGTTGTTCTTTTAACTAATTATGCATATTACATAAGATACATATGTTAACATTACATGTGACTATGGCAGTAGGACTGTGATTACATTATGGGCAATACTAGGTTTCATATACTTATATTGAGGTTTTCATCTATGCTGATATTAAGGTACCAAAGTAAGTAAGTCTTTATGCATAATCTTTTCATGTTGAATGACCATGGTAGAGAATTCCTCTGAGTTATAGTATGTGCATAAGGGTTGATTTGGAAGCTTGTATTAAGGTTTTATTTATTGAACCTAAGAGTCAACATCATGAATCCAATAAAGAATGGAAGGAGTTTGTAGTATTGTGTCCAAGGCGTATGGCTCATTATTTTGATGTCGTTGAAATTTGAATAATATGAGTATAATACAAGATAAATATTTGTGCATGTAATACTTGTGACAACTATTTGAATCTAACTTTAATCCAAGCAAAAAATAAGGAATTCGATCCTAGTAGGTAATTGCCAAGTGAGGCTCAAGGGGTGTGTGGCAAATGGTATTGGAGCATAAGTTCAAATAATGCGTCCTACGGGCCAATTCACCTCTATGAGATGGGAATGAGGGCCTTAAATTAGGTCCTATACAAGTAAGAGGTTTCACTCACGGTTTGGTTATCAAAAAATTATAATAAAATAACCCATAAGCCATAAAGGATTGAAGATAAATTTTAAAATAATTTGTAGGAGGACTCTCAAGCATGCTAATATCATATTGATTAATTGCAATCAAAGGAACTTAGGATTCCTTAAAGTGGAACCTAGATATTAAAATGATCTATTTAAGGGAATGTGGAAGTAATAACATATATATGTTAATCCACTATATATAAAATATTATTATATCAAATCATTTTCATTGTCATGAAATGGGTGGTTTCTATTCATTTTGAAAAATGTGCAGTCCTTGTAAGATAATGGCTATAAATTTTTGCTTTTTGTGGCATTGTGGGAATATTTTTAAGGAATCCCTTTAAACTTTACCCCATCTAGGTAATATATCGAGATAAGTCTTCCTTGAAGATAGTACAGTGTCAATAATTTAGTATTGGGTAAATTCTAAAGAAGTTTGTTAAGGAATTCGGCCAACCTTACGTAAAATTGATATCAGGGTAAAGTTTGCCTCTCTTAAGGTTTACATTGAAAGACTACAATATTTATGATATATATATATATAATATATATATATATTATATATATATATATATATATATATATATATATATAATATATATATATATATATATATATATATATATATATGCTGATAATGAATGCCCTCCCAAACATAGGATCTAGTTCCATGGAGGAAGGAATAAAGGCATTGATCTTCCTTAACTCCCTCCCTCATCCAATTTAGAGCCCAAAGGAGTGGATAGCCTTGGAAAACTTATAGAGGCATCCTATGGATAAGGATATTCCAAACCCCAATGCATATTTTGCTCAAATTCACCTAGCATTGGGCAAAGAGGGCCCAAGTGTGATGCAATGCACCCTTGCAGTCTACTAGGCTACACTGCAGTGCACCCTGATAAAGGCCTGCCTGCGCTGAGGTAGTTTTTGGATTATTTTAGTCATGGAATCTCTTGGGAAGGAGGCATTCTGATTGTTGACTTCATTTAATGCATGTAGCAACTGAATTAGGGTTTGATGAGCCCTAATAGTATTGATCTGTAAGTCAGGGTTGATGTGCCCAAATGGATTTCTAACAGGTAGTCAACATGGTGTGAGTCATCTGGTGAGAGCGAGAGCACATAGAGTGCCAACTCATCCAAAATAGGCAAAATGTGTATTACTCCATAGTGAATGCCCACATGTAAATGTGTAACGTCCTGGGTCGAGCGTTAATGACCACGGATGGGCCTGAAGGCTTGAATGCAAAGGGTGGGTAGTTAGTATAAAATCATAAAACGTATGAATAATAACAATAGAATGGTTCTAAAAACCTTAGGATATGTAGTGTGCATGTAGACTTACAATCAAAATTAAAAATAAACAAACGAATCTCACCAAAGTTGTTATACATTAATTTGTATCATTACAATCACTACGTGTAATATAGACTCATTAAGACTCATCGATTTAAAACATCAAATATAGACTACAAATAATTGAACCTCAATATCACAACTATAGACTGGAGAGTAAATGAAAGGTGGGTTGCCTCTGGTAGGTTTGCCTCCGTGCCACCGATTTATTTTATTTATTCTACAACATAAGGTCAATGGATGGTGTGATGTGGATCTTTAGGTATCAAGCCTATCCCTTGCACTTTATTCTTGTAAGAGACAAATCCACCTAAATTTTTGGATCTCGGTGCACCTCCAACTTCACCACATAGCCTCAAATTAAAAATAATGGTAGAATTCCACATGATGCCAATATCCTTCATCTAGGAGGAGTCCCGAAGAAACTTCCTTTCAATTAAAAAGCATTGATGAATTTCATAGATGTCAAGTATGTTCTCAATGTCATGTTTCAAGGTTTCCTCCATATTTGACTCAATAATATAGATTATGGAGGATATTCGGACCTATAATTTGAGAGAAGTCTGAGTTGATGCCACAAAAAAAACTAGTAGCTAAAAATTATAGCATTAGAGGCCGTGCCTATGCATAGTGGCACCATCATTAAATGAATTGACGAAAAAGCCAAAACATGCAAAGGAGGTTATAGTTGTTCTTTTTCATCACTCCTTACAACTTCACTAGTATTTCCCACAAACAATCATCAAACAACTCCTCATTGATGCATATTATTCCATAAAATCACACCCATGTCCAATCTATGGGCGATGTAAGAAATCCAAATTGAGAGGAAGATTGTAGAGAATCCTTCCCACATACACCAAAATCCATGGACAACTGTGATCTTTGTTGATACAATATTTTTCTTTCTTGGTAAACATCAATTATCAACTTCCTCAGTTACATGCACAACCATAGGGTGTAGATGGGCGCTTACCAAAACCCAATCTTCTCTTTACTTATTCATTATTCCCAACCGATCCACTTGAAGGGACCAATTCCCACTCACTCATTAATGAAGTCTAACCCCAAGAATGTCGAGGATAATTAACCTCACAACCTCTCAATAGAAAGGCGCTTCTAGAGAAAAGAAAAGATCAACAATTGAGCTAATGCTCGGGTCATTCATTTAATTTATGCTATATACTAAATTATAATTTATATTTATGTTATATATTAAGTTTTCATATTAAATTATAAAAAAACTATACTTAAAAACATAATATTTTAAATATTATATAAATCATATATATATAATTAAATTTAATAGATTCTTTTACGCAATGCAAACATCCAATAAGGAAATAAAAATAGATGACTTGTACGATATTGAAAATTTATTTATCAAATTTTTCTACTAACTAGGTAGGAAAACTTCACATAAGCAAATAAAAAGTGGATGCCTTTTTCGATATTGTGAATTTGTTTATCAATTTTTTTTACTAACTTGGTAGTGAGTTACCTGGATTGCTTTTAATTTATCAAATTTTTTAACATGTTGACAAAATTTATTATATTAAAGTGGTTCTATGTTTTCAAAATATAATATTAAGTAAAATAGAGGAAAATGTGTACAAAAGTATATATTCCGAGACAATATTAATGCCTAATCATTTTTTTAATATAAGTTTATTAGCTTAACTAATTTATATTTATATAATGGAAATACAATACAAAAAAAGTTATGTGCCCTTGTGGGCATGACGGAAATATTATAAAAATCAATATTAGTTTAAGTAAATTTAATCAGAATTAACTTGTGTGTTTGGAGGGATACCAATGTGTAACCAACAACCACTAGGTGGTGTGTGAAACACATGATCCTTTAATTTGAAGCAACACCCTTAATGTGATGCATATTAAGGAGCTTAGGAATTGGCTTGCTTTTCTCATATTTATATGGCCATTTATTGTTTCTAAAAAATTAAACCTTACCATCTATTCGCATGACATTTATCAAACTATACAATTTTGTAGCCATTTTCTTTTTATTAATGAAATACTTGCAGTTGATTAATTTAACAATTTTTTTTGAGAATTTTTATGAGATATTTGAGTAGGCATTTTTATTGATGAATATGTGCCACATGAGTCCTAGTAGAAAGTTGTCTCTTGAACTATGGAAGTTTCCTTTTAGTCATTATTTTGCAATACCATTTTGTATTATGTTAGATGCTTAAGCCATCAAATTTACTAGAAATTTTATTATATATATATTATATATATATATATATATATATCTATATATATATATATATATATTATATATATATATATATATATAATTATACTTTTTAACTAGCATAGGTAAAACTTCTAGTATGTACACTTTTAGTAAGTCTGGTGTATGAAATATCTCTTAACATAAGAGCTACTCACCAAACATTATTCCCTTAAATATCTTGTTGTATGGAAGTGTCACGATATATATTATTTGTGGAAACATCAACTTAACAATAGATTTGTCTTTCCCATAAACTCTATCTTTTGTGAATGAATCGGGAGTGACTAACTCTCTAGGAGTAGTAATGGTTCTAATTCCTGCTATTAATGCAAGAGACACTATCATCATCCATTTTCCTGAAGGTCAGGAGAATTCAAATGTAATGTACCGCCTTAGTCTAGTTGGAAATTCACCCCTAGGCTCCATTAAATTAAAGATTTCTTCATTTACAACTGAGATTTATTGGCCATTACAAGAGTATTAAATCAATCATTATAGATACAGTGATACAATATTCTTTATATCAACCCTTAGTCATTATGACGCAACTAGGAGAAAGGGTTAGAATGCATTTATTAGAACTCCTTGATATCGCTATCCCATCATAATTGAAATAAAAGTTGATCTTTTCTATAACTAATAAGGCTAGGAGGAATGATTAAAATATGAATATCTAAATTCCACATTGAACCATTAGTTCTCTATGCAGCATGCAAGAGTATGAAGCTTCCTTATGCATGACATAGATAATGGTGAATCATCGACAATTCTATGGAGGACATTCTCACATAATTGTTCCACATGCATGAACCTTTACTTAGTACCAATCATAATATCCCTCCTTATCAAATGTAAATATGATTATAATAACCTTGACATGCATATGGATCATACACGGGTCACACACATTATTCCATCCATCATTTCGATCTGAGAAGTAATTAAGCAATCCATATAATTGACTGGTATGATTTAGCATCCTATAAAGGATTAATCATTAAACACATACCATGTAAGTAAATCTCATGAAAATAGAGGAAAACACCATTAAATCTATTAATATCCAAGCACATGTAATTCATTCAAATATTCTCAGAACTAAGAAAAGTTCCTCATAAAAAAATTGGAACAGTAAGAGAGAGGGAGAGTAAGAGTCAACATACAAACATTCCATTAAAATGACACCGACTAAATCTCCCTTGCAGGGAGGAGCACCACCAAGCCATGAATCACCTCTGATTCCCCCTGAGCCAAATATCTTGGCAGGGATCAATTGTCATCAATTTATCAATGCATTGGGTATTTAATACTCTCTCATGATTTAGTTACCATTAGCGGCGTCCCACTTTATGGATTTTTCCATTTTTCTAGGTCTTTTCTAGAAAAGCTCATCCTTATTTCCCACGTTGATTTTCCACATAATAGCTTGCCTTTATCTCCCACAAAGCTTTTATGCCTGATGGATGTTTATCTCCCATCCATGGGTTGGATATCCAATTCATCCAAGCTTTTCTAGAATCACATCTAGAAACTTATCATGAATGATTCATCTCTATCCCATTCCTCATGGGATTTGGCAAGCATCTCCTCTCTCTTGGCGCTCCAACCTCCAAGTGATTTATTTTATTAATTTATTTAAAAACACTTGAGCTTTCATATTACATATCACCTAGCTTTCTTGAGCTTAGGTTTACAAACTTTAACACACAAGGGAGGATATCCCACCTAGCTTTAACTTATCTTAGGTTTACAATAATTTAGTACACAAGGAAGGGTTGTTGCACTCCCCCCCTCAAATTTTAGACCGTCATCGGTGGATAACTGCATCATGTCTTCATCCATAGGTAGTTCGTTTCTAAATCAACATCTCGAATGGCTTTGTCATCTCATTCATTTTTTTCCGACATACATCAGTCACAAGGAGTGTTTCAAGCATCTCTCCTCCCATAGATGCATCGGGCTTGAGGAGTGCTCTCCTTCAATATCTACGTGTATCATTTTTTTCAAACCATTTGTGATAATTTATGGATGCAAAAGTGATCTCAGGAATGCATGTTTTCTTCTTGCATTATTTCAAGTCTTTGTGTTCTTGTTGAACACCATCTCCTTGCAGTCTCTATGCATACAATAGGAGATGAGATGGAATTCACATGGAAAAGCCACATGGAAGCAACATATACATCACTATTTTGTTTTAAACACTATTATACGTTATGTTCTTAGAAAATTATCACCACTCACTCTTTATTCATAAACCAACAATCCATTTCTACATCTATCCTAGCAATTGGGATGTATAAAAACTTTCGTAAATGCTAAAGATGTAAAATATCCTTTATAGTCACACATATAGTTATAAGACCCACACCAAGTTTTCATCATATTGTCTCACAAGACCAACTAAAAAGTGACTATCATTTGTGTTTAACCTTTAGTTAATATTACCTGGAAACAAGAGGGTGACTTCTCATAGAAAAGTTTTCTATATACATTTATGAATTATCTATGAGAATGCTTAACCATCGAAAATATTTTTTTAATACATTATTCATGGACATTATTCCATGGATTCTTTATTATACATGAATCATTGGACAAAGTGTTATTATTTTAAATAACATATAGGCTTGATTTACTTTAGCATTCTATTTCCCCACTTAAGGCATATGGTATTCTAGTTGCATGTTTGTTTTTTTGCGGCACTAAGATTGGTAAAAAGTGCATGGATTATCTCTTCCACATAAGAATTAATCATATTGTGTAAGATTTAATTGAATGAAAATAATCTACTATTCACATGGGTATTAAATGAATTTTAGTTGAAGTTGAATTTTAGTACATCATACTTGATGCTCCTCCCTCCAAGTTACATTAATTAGTTGAAAGCATGTGTTTTTTTTTCTTTTTTCTTTTAAAATCGTAGCTAAAATACAGTCAATTATAACATATTAAAAAAATCATTCTAATTATACCCTCAATTATAACATATTTAAAAAAACGTTCTAATTAGACAGTCAATTATAACATATTACAAAAATCATTTAATTATCAAAATAATTGAAAGTTCTCTTTATCTTACTTTTAAATGTATTCTTGTAGAAAAAACAGTCATAAAACACCATTAAAAGGTGGGTTCCTCATAGGGTTCTCTATCACTTGTGAAGCTTCTAAATTAAGATTCAGCTTATGAATAATACTTATATTCCCATTAGATTCATTACTAGTGTTTTAAATTGTTAGTCCTATTTCAATCTTACAAAAATACAGAACTAATTGTGTTGAATATTTTTCCCTAACACAATTTTCCATATAAATGCATTTTTAGTTATTTCACTATTCAAACAATACAAATACATATTCTCTATTATAATTTCTTAAAAACTGTGAAATTTTATTATATTATCACATAGTTATATATATAAATTATGTATATATATATGCAAAAAACATAAATATATAATATATTTAAAATATAATATAATAGTTTAAAAAATATAAAAAGATATATTTGAGTAAATCAATTTTAAAATTTACCACTTCAATTTTCACATTTCACATTTCAAAAGAGAAATATCATAGACATTTTCTAAAACAGACCTACTCAAATCTTCCTGACCATAATTTTTAACACCATCTTCCTTGTTGAATATCCACCAAGCATACCTTGCCCACAGACCGTCCACCAAATTTAAAGATTGTAGAACAACTAGCAATATATCGTGCTCATTTATTTCCCAACAGTTCATTTTGATATGTAGATATTCACCTTGAGGAAGATCACGTCGCAGCTTTGTGAGTTTGAATAGATCAACTTGGAGAGTATGCTCACTTTTCCGGCACTCAATTTGCCTCCATCCACGCGTCAGGTCATCAATGAAGTAAATATTCCAAATGGGATACTCATCAGAATCCCCCATTGTCACAGATCCTATATAGTAACAATTTTTTTTTATATATTTACTTATTAATGAACCTCATAATTAATCAACTGTCATAACTTCGTACTACTATAACGTTAAAACTAATATATTAAATGATCATATCGTTTCCAAGGTTCGGTGGTTAACCTATGTATACAATTACCTATGCATACGGTGGTCACATGTGGCATGTCACCATACCACCTCCGCTACCACCTGGGATTGCATTTAATGCCAGGCAAACAACTGGATTAGCTGGCTTGTGTGATATTACACTTACCGTTCGGACAGAACAGTTGGCTGCTCCGCGCTACTCCACTGATACGGTCATTGAAGTGTGCAACAGGGTAGCTGAAGGAATTTAATGGTTTTAACTAAGCCCTGAACCCCCTCGGGATACCATCCAGTATGGACGCTCAGGATTGATCCTTAAAGATCGACGGTGTTAGTTCACAGCTTTCAAATCAAAAAGGAAGGGGTTAGGGTTTCATGGCATTTGCATTGTTGTTGCGAGGCAACATCTGCCGCCGCTGGTTAGCTCTGTGACTGAGGTATACCATCTCTGTTCAACTGTTATTCGGTACATCCTTACCCTCAGCTACTCTGGTTTATATCCGTCAAGGTCGATGTCGATACAGCTACTCCCGGCTTGTGATGTCCGCGCTTTTCCCAGATCTCCATGATGCCTATCTTTGTAACGGCAGCATAACGAGTTTCCCTCAGGTAATCGTGACACCTTTCTCTGTACAGAGCCATAGTTTTATTACTGCTGGTTTATTCATTATACTATTGTTTGATCAGACATGCGTGGTGACTTTGTCAGGTTACTGGAGGCGAGGGTTCGACGATGGAGGTTACAGAGCTCCGGTTTTCATCGCATTTCCAGGTGAGTTGCTCTAACCATTTGAGTTGTGAATTCCATTATCCTGAACTTAGTCTGAAAATACTTTTCTTCCTGTCAGGAGTGTCTTCCGGACTTCTATGAGGCTTGATCAAGTTATGACACCTTGGCAAGATTCTCTGGTTATAGAGGGTTTCATAATGCCATGGTCGGTTCTGGGTAGCTCTGTTTCGTTAAGATCTGGGTTAGGATTTATTGTCTGAGTCGACTCGAGCCTTCTCGAGCGACCGTGAATATTGTTATTGAATTGAATAGTTGTATTGGGGTAGCCTGTCCGCTTACCACCCACAGAACGAATAATGACTCGAGGGTATCGAGTTCCAGTTCCACATGAGTCTTCAGGGTTTATACTGTGTGTTATTTAACTGTGTGTATATATGTATAATTCCACACTGTTATATCGCAAATGGTTATTAATATTATGGTTCCAGTTTGCACAGTTGGACAGTGTTTCTTTGCATTTACTCGTTTTTATTACAGGATTTGTTTATGAGGGATCTGTTTTGATATGTTAGCGGCATGCTTTATTTCAATTTTAAAGATATATATTCCTCTGTTGGTTATTTGAAGCGCACCGACCCTGCGGTCGTGTGTGCGTAATCTGTGGTGAGAGTAGTTTTGCTGCCTCTCGGGGTGGAATACGCCCCACGGAATTCCTTTCAACGACTGCTGTTTTACATACACGATTATGATAATGTCGTCTCTGCTTCTCGGCTTATGTTTTATATGTATATATTCTCCTGTCAATGAGGTTCATGAAAGAGTTCTATCAAACTCAATGTATATTGCATGTTACATGGTACTTGCATATATCTGGTTATTTATTTTCTGGTCATGATCATTTCAATAGATGTATGTTTTCGGCCGACTCCATTATCTCCTTAGGAGAGGGGTCTGAGCTGGTCTCGAGTATCCTCACGGTAAGAATACCGAGAAGTGAAATTCCAGGGAATCAAACCCTGCTGGTCCTGTCCCTGGTGACTAGCTTTTCCTTCATGAATAGGATGTTAATTGCTTAACACTACTTTATTCTACATTTCGTTTGTTTTTCTGTTTACTGTCCGGCTCAAATAATAGAATATTACATGGCTTTTAAATTATATTCATAGGGTAATGGACAGTACAATGTAATTCTTCTTTCTGTTTCATAATCATTAAGAATTCCAGGTCTTAACCTTTCTGAGTCTGGATATTCATTTACTGGACAGTTAACCTGAAGAACAATTTAACAGATTTAATTTGTTTACAGGAAAATGAATAGATAAATTACTCTGTTCATCTTGTTCTATTTTCCTATCAGTTTATCTTGTTCTTCCATTTATTGTAGGCAACAACTTCTGCAACTTTTATAATATGACCCTATCTTCAGATAAACAAAAGAGTCTTACATTACAGATAAACAAAAGAGTCTTTACCTAGGAAGAATAGTTTCTACATTATTACTGTAGCCATAACCATATTTAACTTACCTGTGCCATGCTTGATTTATTTCTCTGCCTTCTCAAACTGAAGAAATCTCTGCAGAGCTTGTTATCCTCCCAGCCACGAGATCAGTCGTCTTGACTTGACTCTCTCCCCCAAGCTCACTTGCACGCCACTGCCCTCCGCAAGATAATGCACGCTAATAGCAGTGGAGTATGATGCACAACAGTGCTGGTACTATCTGATCTTCACCAGACATAGTACCCTTTTATTTTTTTCTCTTCTTTTTCCTCCTGTCTGTTCCTTAACAGCCCAGGCCCCTCTTTCCTCTTTTCCATTTCTATGGTAAGGAAAGGTGGTTAGGGTTGCCCCTATTACTGGCAACTGTTTCTTTCAACTAAGAAAGAGGAAGTAAAAATAACTTTTTCTCTCCAAGTCACTTCCCTATTACTTAATTCATAATTTCGAATAAATAACATTTCAATAATAATAAAGTAAAAATCCTGTTTTCATATTTACCTAACACGGTAACTTAGAAATTTACTCATATAACTGTTTGGTCATTACATCTCCTCCCCCTGAGATTGGACACCGTCTCGGTGTCTTACAGTCATGAACAGGTCTGGATATGTTTTCTGCATCAATTCCTGGTCTTCCCAAGTGGCCTCCTCGGGACCAAAATGTCGCCATTGTACCTTAACTTGAGTAATAACTCATTTCCGCAGCTGCACTTCTCTCTGGTCGAGGATGCTCAGCGATTCGACCAGCACTTCTCCTTCCGGTTCGACCTGCATTACACAATTTCTAAGTTAGTTTTCCTTTCGAATAGGATTCTTGCTTGAATCTTAATTGTAACAGTAACCCCACCTGTATATCCTGCCATCGGATTACATGCTTAGGGTCATACACATACTTCTTTAGAACTGAAACATGGAATACGTTATGTACTCGAATGTGACTTGGAAAGGCCAGCTAGTAGGCCACTGGTCCGATCCTTGCTAGTATCTGAAAGGGTCCACAATATCTAGGTGCCAATTTAGCGCAACCCGCCCATTGCAGGGTACTTCTTTTGGCCTGAATTCGAATATACACATGATCCCCAACCTGATATTCCTTAAATCTCCTTTTTTGATCAGCGAAGTTCTTTTGTCTATCCTGAGCCGCCTTCAGATTAACACGTACTCTTTTTACCATGTCCTCCATTTCTTTAAGCATGTCAGGTCCTAGGCTTAATTTATCTTCCGGTCCTCCCCAGCTGGAGGGCGTACGGCATTTTCTGCCATACATAACCTCGAAGGGGCTCATTTGAGTTGAAGTGTGATACCCATTATTATATGCGAATTCAACCAAATGTAAATATTCTTCCCATCGTGTGGGTTGTTGCATAACATATGCCCTTAGCATGTCCTCTACCACTTTATTCACTCGCTCCGTCTGTCCATCAGTTTGTGGATGGTACGCTGTGCTAAAATTCAGCTGAGTACCTAAATCAGCAAACAATGTCTTCCAGAAAACTGATGTGAATTTCACATCCCGATCGGAAATTATTGGTTTTGGAAGGCCATGCAGCCTGAATATATTCTGCATAAAAACGTGAGCGAATTGTGCAGCCCTGTAAGTAGATTGCACTGGTATGAAATGTGCAGCCTTACTCAATTTGTCCACTACTACCATAATGGAATCATTGTTTTTCTTTGTTCTAGGTAATCCTGTAATAAAATCCATGGAGATGATTTCCCATTTCCATTCTGGGATAGGCAAGGGTTGCAAGAGTCCTGCTGGATGCTGATGTTCAGCTTTAATTTGCTGACATTCTAAGCACCGTGCCAAATATTCCACAATGTCCCTTTTCATTCCTGGCCAAAAATATTCCTTCCGGATTGCGGTTATCATCTTTTGATAACCCGGGTGACCAGCATAATGGCTGATGTGGAACTCATCCATAATCAAATTTTTAATTTTTCTTTGATTGGGCACGTATATTCTTTGCTTGAAGTAGACAATCCCCGCCTCATCTATCGCATATTCTTGTTGGATGTCCCTTCCAACAACTTGTTGTATTTGGTGTTTTAACTGCTGATATTCTGTATCTTGTTCTGCAATTTCCTTTATTATATCTACAAAGGGGTTTTCCCATCCAGAAATGGAAAATTCATACAAACTATGCACTTTCCTGCTCAAAGCGTCTGCTACTCTATTGGTCTTCCCTTGCAAATGTTTTATATCGAAGTCGAAACCACTCAAAAAATCCATCCACTGTGCTTGTCTAGCGTTTAAGGTAGGTTGGCTGAAATAGCTGGTCAAACTATGGTGGTCGGTGAGCAGTAAAATTTTTCTGCCCATAAGATAATGCCGCCACATCTTTAGAGCATGTATAACAGCAGCTAGTTCCAAATCATAGGCAGAATATTTCTGTTCATGTTCTTTTAATTTACGTGATTCATATGCAATTACCCTGCCTTCTTGCATTAAGACTCCTCCCAATCCTTCCTTACTGGCATCTGTGCAGACCACATAATCCTTATGGGGATCTGCTATACTTAAAATCGGTGCTGTAGTGAGTAGATGTTTTAATTGCTCAAAACTTTTTTGGAAATTTGGGGTCCACTGGAATGCCCTCCCTTTCTTTTGTAATGAGGTAATGGGAAAAGGTACTTTCGAGAAGCCTTCTACGAATCTCCTGTAATACCCAGCCAATCCCATAAAAGATCGGACATCCGCTACATCTTTTGGTACAGGCCAGTCCATTATAGCCTTAATCTTTTCTGGGTCTACAACAATTCCATCCTTTGTGATCACGTGACCCAAATATTGGATTTCCTCCTTAAAGAAATCGCACTTACTAAATTTTGCATATAATTGATGCTCTCGAAGGGTCTGCAATACCATTCGTAGATGTTCATGATGCTCTTCGATTGTGCGTGAATATATTAATATGTCATCAATGAATATTAGCACAAATCGATCCAAGTATGGATGAAAAATGCCATTCATTAAACACATGAAAGTTGCTGGGGCGTTGGTTAGCCCAAACGGCAGAACCACGAATTCAGAATGCCCATACCTCGTTCTGAAGGCTGTTTTAGCGATGTCCTCATCTTTAATTCGGATTTGATGATAGCCTGATCGCAAGTCGATCTTGGAGAACGCTGTTGCACCCTTCACTTGGTCGAACAATTCATCGATCCGGGGTAAGGGATACTTATTTTTTATGGTTAACTTGTTCAATTGTCTGTAATCGATACACATCCGGAGGGTACCGTCCTTTTTTTTGACAAATAAAAATGGAGCTCCCCATGGAGATACGCTAGGGCGAATATACTCCTTATCTAATAACTCTTGCAATTGCATTTTCAGTTCTGCCAGCTCCGCTGTACTCATTCGGTATGGTGCTCTTGATACTGGTGCAGCCCCGGGTATTAGTTCAATGGTAAAATCTATATTCCTTCGTGGCGGTAGTCCGGGGATTTCCTCTGGAAATACATCCGTAAATTCCTGTATTACAGGAATACTGTTCAAGGAAACTGATTTATCTTTGGAATTTGCATATCCTACTTGGATAGCATAAACCTGACACCCCTTCCGTATGCATTTCATTAGTTGGTTGGCAGTTATCGGGCGAACTTGCACTGGTTGTTTAATTCCTTGTATTTCTGTCCTGTTTCCTTGCTGATCTCTGTAGTAAATGATCTTAGTTTTGCAATCAACTAAAGACCAGTGTTTTTCTAACCAATCCATGCCGATTAGAATATCATAGGATCCAAGAGGGAGTACATTCAGATCAGCTGTCACTGGCTGTTCTGCTATGGTAAATGAGCAATCGCTGACTTTGGCTGTTACTCGTCGCTTGGCTCCGGTAGCTAGTTGCACTAACCAAGGATTTTTAAATTTGACAAGTTGTAATTTACAACGTTCGACTATCTTTGGACTCACATAGCTTAACGTAGCCCCAGGATCAATTAAAACAGATATGGTAAGGTTTGAAATTTTACCTTCGAACTCGACCATTGTTGGCTGGTATTCTGCCTGACGGTCTTCCAGGGCTGCGTTAATTCTGGGTATACTGCGACCAACCTCGCCCACTATTGACGCTTCATGGATTTGGGATAATTGTTCAGTTCCTTTTCGCTGTGGACAGTTTTTAATGTAATGAGGTCCTCCACAACCCCAGCACTGTACCGGGGGTCTTGCTGTGCCGTCATTGTCCCACTTAGGTTGTTGTTCGCTGACCTTGGACTCATTTGTATTTCTTGACTTGAATGCAGTTCTTGGTGCAAATCTGCTGCTTGCTCCTTTGCCATTCCCCTTACTGCTATTGCCGCGATTCCCTTTACTGTTTACCCCTGTCTTGAATCCTCTTTTCTCATTCCATTTTCTGTTAGTAATTTCCCCTTTCTGTTTACTTTGCTGATAGCAAATTCTAGCTTTGCGGATTACTTCATCCATTGATTTTGGATTGTCAAATTCAATCCTTTCTCGCATATAGGGTGGCAAACTGCTAACAAATCATTGGACCTTTGCCTTTTCTTCCCTTATGTATGGTACATAACGGAGTAAGGATGTAAAGCGAGTGATGAATTCGTCCATAGTCTGCTGTCCTAACCGCAAATCATGGAACTCCCTTGCCTTCTCATCATAGAAGCGTTCTGTCAAATATCGTTCTTTAAAGAATCTCTGAAAATTGTCCCATGTAATATTTTGTTCGGTGACCCCCTTTACTATATTTACCTCTTCCCACCATAAGGTTGCCTTTCCTTGTAATTGAAAAATAGCCAGTTGCGCCTTAAGGTTGTTATCATACTCATAAAGCTGGAAGTACTTGTTCATATTAATGATCCAGGCTTCTGCCGCTTCCTCTTGTTCCCCATCAAAATGTGGCGATTTAATCTTGCGAAATTCTCCTTGTAATTCTACCTTTTGTCTTTTTGAGGTTTCCTGGTCGAATACATTATCGGAGCGTTCTTCCATTTCCTCCGATCCTTCTGGGGGTATGTGATGGTTCTGCTCTTCAGACATCCTTTGCTGTTCGGCGCTAGGATTAGCTGGTAATTGATTTTGTTTATCCGACAAACTCTTTAAGATTCTTTCTTGTTCCAATGTTATCCGAGCATTGTCTTCCCGGAGTCGAGCCATCTCATTCTTTAGTTCTTGTACTGTTTCCAAAATTGCTTGATTTGTAACTCTGGCTTCCTCTCCAAGTTGCACCCATAATTCTGGGTTATTCTCTGGACTAGGTACGCCTTGTCCCATTACAGGTCGTCGTGCTGTGTTATCCATTCTCCTCATGTCTTCGTCCTCAAATCCTGAAACCTGTACCTCATCCAGCAACAGAAGGAAACATTCAAGAATATTATCGGTAATGACCTTTGTTAGTTATTTAATACAGTGTCCTTAATTTGTCATTGCTGTTTTGCCCAGAGGCCACAGTGCTGTAGCTAGGCTCTGATACCATATGTCACAGATCCTATATAGTAACATTTTTTTTTTTATATATTTACTTATTAATGAACCTCATAATTAATCAACTGTCATAACTTCGTACTACTATAACGTTAAAACTAATATATTAAATGATCATATCGTTTCCAAGGTTCGGTGGTTAACCTATGTATACAATTACCTATGCATACGGTGGTCACATGTGGCATGTCACCATACCACCTCCGCTACCACCTGGGATTGCATTTAATGCCAGGCAAACAACTGGATTAGCTGGCTTGTGTGATATTACACTTACCGTTCGGACAGAACAGTTGGCCGCTCCGCGCTACTCCACTGATACAGTCATTGAAGTGTGCAACAGGGTAGCTGAAGGAATTTAATGGTTTTAACTAAGCCCTGAACCCCCTCGGGATACCATCCAGTATGGACGCTCAGGATTGATCCTTAAAGATCGATGGTGTTAGTTCACAGCTTTCGAATCAAAAAGGAAGGGGTTAGTTAGGGTTTCATGGCATTTGCATTATTGTTGCGAGGCAACCTCTGCCGCCACTGGTTAGCTCTGTGACTGAGGTATACCATCTCTGTTCAACTGTTATTCGGTACATCCTTACCCTCAGCTAGTCTGGTTTATATCCGTCAAGGTCGATGTCGATACAGCTACTCCTGGCTTGTGATGTCCGCGCTTTTCCCAGATCTCCATGATGCCTATCTTTGTAACGGCAGCATAACGAGTTTCCCTCAGGTAACCGTGACACCTTTCTCTGTACAGAGCCATAGTTTTATTACTGCTGGTTTATTCATTATACTATTGTTTGATCAGACATGCGTGGTGACCTTGTCAGGTTACTGGAGGCGAGGGTTCGGCGATGGAGGTTACAGAGCTCCGGTTTTCATCGCATTTCCAGGTGAGTTGCTCTAACCATTTGAGTTGTGAATTCCATTATCCTGAACTTAGTCTGAAAATACTTTTCTTCCTATCAGGAGTGTCTTCCGGACTTCTATGAGGCTTGATCGAGTTATGACACCTTGGCAAGATTCTCTGGTTATAGAGGGTTTCATAATGCCATGGTCGGTTCTGGGTAGCTCTGTTTCGTTAAGATCTGGGTTAGGATTTAGTGTCTGAGTCGACTCAAGCCTTCTCGAGCGACTGTGAATATTGTTATTGAATTGAATAGTTGTATTGGGGTAGCCTGTCTGCTTACCACCCGCAGAACGAATAATGACTCGAGGGTATCGAGTTCCAGTTCCACATGAGTCTTCAGGGTTTATACTGTGTGTTATTTAACTGTGTGTATATATGTATAATTCCACACTGTTATATCGCAAATGGTTATTAATATTATGGTTCCAGTTTGCACAGTTGGACAGTGTTTCTTTGCATTTACTCGTTTTTATTACAGGATTTGTTTATGAGGGCTCTGTTTTGATATGTTAGCGACATGCTTTATTTCAATTTTAAAGATATATATTCCTCTGTTGGTTATTTGAAGCGCACCGACCCTTCGGTCGTGTGTGCGTAATCTGTGGTGAGAGTAGTTTTGCTGCCTCTCGGGGTCGAATATGCCCCACGGAATTGCTTTCAACGACTGCTGTTTTACATACACGATTATGATAATGTCGTATGTATATATTCTCCTGTCAATGAGGTTCATGACAGAGTTCTATCAAACTCAATGTATATTGCATGTTACATGGTACTTGCATATATCTGGTTATTTATTTTCTGGTCATGATCATTTCAATAGATGTATGTTTTCGGCCGACTCCATTATCTCCTTCGGAGAGGGGTCTGAGCTGGTCTCGAGTATCCTCACGGTAAGAATACCGAGAAGTGAAATTCCAGGGAATCAAACCCTCCTGGTCCTGTCCCTGGTGACTAGCTTTTCCTTCATGAATAGGATGTTAATTGCTTAACACTACTTTATTCTACATTTCGTTTGTTTTTTTGTTTACTGTCCGGCTCGAATAATAGAATATTACATGGCTTTTAAATTATATTCATACGGTAATGGACAGTACAATGTAATTCTTCTTTCTGTTTCATAATCATTAAGAATTCCAGGTCTTAACCTTTCTGAGTCTGGATATTCATTTACTGGACAGTTAACCTGAAGAACAATTTAACAGATTTAATTTGTTTATAGGAAAATGAATAGATAAATTACTCTGTTCATCTTGTTTTATTTTCCTATCAGTTTATCTTGTTCTTCCACTTATTGTAGGCAACAACTTCTGCAACTTTTATAATATAACCCTATCTTCAGATAAACAAAAGAGTCTTACATTACAGATAAACAAAAGAGTCTTTACCTAGGAAGAATAGTTTCTACATTATTACTGTAACCATAACCATATTTAACTTACCTGTGCCGTGCTTGATTTATTTCTCTGCCTTCTCAAACTGAAGAAATCTCTGCAGAGCTTGTTATCGTCCCAGCCACGAGATCAGTCGTCTTGACTTGACTCTCTCCCCCAAGCTCACTTGCAGGCCACTGCCCTCCGCAAGATAATGCACGCTAATAGCAGTGCAGTATGATGCACAACAGTGCTGGTACTATCTGATCTTCACCAGACATAGTACCCTTTTCTTTTTTTCTCTTCTTTTTCCTCCTGTCTGTTCCTTAACAGCCAGGCCCCCCTTTCCTCTTTTCCATTTCTATGGTAAGGAAAGGTGGTTAGGGTTGCCCCTATTACTGGCAAATGTTTCTTTTAACTAAGCAAGAGGAAGTAAAAATAACTTTTTCTCTCCAAGTCATTACACCCATATCGTACACATTTTCTGGGGCGTGAGATATTGCATACAGTGTACCAGACTTGGAGGATATCATACATCTTCCGTTATCCACTCTAACCAGTTTTCGGTCGCTTCGAAATTCAAATCTAGGAGATTCATATCTGGGAAAGAAACTCATGAAACTCAGAGCAAAAGCTGTGTTCTCTTCGGCTCCAATTCCCCACATGTTCCTTTGAAAATCGAAGTGCATGGGAACGACTTGGGTAGTATCATTGGTGCCTGTATTTACCCAGCTATTAATATCTACTAAATACAGTTTTCCTTGCCACGGGATGGGTGTAAGATCCCTGTTCAACTCCTGTGGACACTCTGGAAGAACTGACCATCTTTCAGTCTTTACGTCTAAAGACAACATGAATGCGCCATTTGCAGTCGACAACAACACTATCAGCCGATCCCCTACTATTGCCTTCGTAATCCATTGCGAACGGTGGAATGGGAGTTGTTTCCAGAAAATAATTTTATGTCCGATCGCTTCCACAAAGGATCAAGCATAGGGCTGTCCCCTGAAGGATTCTCCTGGCGTCCATTGCGGGATAGTTAAAGCCTTGAACTCGTGATGAGTGAACGGTGACAACCTCTTGTCTCTAATGGCACAATTGATAAATTTCATTTCCTCAATTTCATACAGCTCCTTTGGAATCACACGGAACAGAAGACTGCATTCTCTTGGCGACGGAGGCGCTGAGTCAACCAAATGTCGAAGTCCGCAGACGGGAGTGAAGAGTTGGAATAATTCGTTGCCTTATAAGATCGTTGTTCATAAGATTGAAACTTTCTGTGGCCGTTGAGCTGCCACTAATTTCTCTAAATCTTGGAGCCAACAGCTCTAGAATCTCTTCTGATTCGCAGTGATCGTCATCTTTTTCGTCATGGATGTGAAAGGGTTCCATATTATCAATGGTAAATTATTCCCTTCCCTCTGCAATTATGTTGTTAAAAGATTTCCTAAGATGATTGCAGACGAGTGGTACGAAATATATCAAGAATCTCCAAATTGCTTATGCTTATGATCGAATCTTGTGAATTCAATCCTATATCCTTAATCTATATAGGGTTTTGGTATTTATATAAAGCATGGCCGACTCCGTTGAGAAGTAAATGTCGGCTCATCGAACACACCGACACATGGTGTGCCCTTACCGGGTAGAGTAGTCTTTTTAATTTCCTTTTTCTGGAGTAGTATTAAAGAATTCATCGGTAACTCTTTTCTCTCTCTTAGATGGCACATTACCAATGACATATCTAAAATGACCATTTATCACAATTCTCTATACCTAAACCGTAGGAAATCTAAGATATCTCACCACTATAAGTATGGTGAATGCATAGCTAAATGGAATGATGTGTTTTGGCGGTTAAAAATGCATAAGTTTAACAATTATAAAGGTGGAAAAATGCGTAAGTCAATGGAACGATGTATTTTAAATGTAAAAAATGCACACAGCTTAGAATTTTGATGTTTTCTTTCAATTTTTTAATTAGTTTTTTTTGAAAGGGAACTTCCTTAAATTATCTTTTTAATTTAAGAAAACTATCTTTGTTGACTTCTACCTATAGTTACCTCTGTTATGTTGACTAAAAGCTATTATAGTGAGCCCATTCATCTAGAGTTTGGAAATTGCACTTCTATAAATAATTTGAGCCTTAGCCACAATCAATTAATAGGATACATTTCTTTAGATCTTTGCAATGTCTAAGCTCTTAGTGATATTGAAAACACCTTTCTTGTAGGGTGGCATTGGAAACACCTACATCAACTACAAGAACCTCACACAACATATATTAACAAATGGTATGGTAAGTGGTAGAATTGCTCATCATGTAGGGAGCTTCCATTGATGGTTTCGGGTGTGGATATGAAAGACTTCACAAGCCCAAACCTCTAAAAAATATGGAATTGAAACACCCTCATGGAGTTAGAGGTAAGTGTAGAAAATGTTTTCTTATTGGAAGACTTTCTCCCCATATTAATAAAAAAGTTCATTGCACTCATTGGTTCTTAGTTGTAACAATATAGAAGGCTAAATCACTAGGGAAATTAGTAGACTTTACTTTCGCTCAATGATAATTCTTTGCTAGGAGAAAGTCTTTAGAAATTTTCCAATGCATTAGTCTCATCACTCTTGATTTGGAAAATAATCATATCATTGGAGTAATTCCCACAGATTTTAAAGATCACCTCCACAACTAGATAACACGATTTATCCCTACTCTAATATCATCATATTCCCAACATATTACAATGTGGTATTCAACCTTTGTGTAGCATCATGGACTCTTTGATGTGTCATGGAGTATACTTTGACGACCCATGCTCGAAGAAATTGGCAATTGAATTGTGGTTGTAGCTTTTATTCTTAGCAATAATAGGATTACAAGGAATGTGACCACATAACTTTAGTGCTAGACAAATTTGACTACACATGACCTCTCCCTTAAGTACCCTACTAGAGAAATACCAATAGTGTTAGGAGAGTTTTTCAAGATTCAAGGGATATTCATGGCATTCAATTAGATCAACGGCCTAATTACTAGCACTTTAGGAGGTATTAGTAGCTTAGTGAAGCTAAACATAACTTACAATCAACATAAAAGGCCATCAACTTGTTGCTGCAATTCCCACATCCTTTTGAAATTTAGTGAGAATAGATCATCTTCATGTGAGTAAGAATGAGCTTTGAAGCCATTTTCCCTTCTCTTTGTCAAACGTGACAAATATTATTATCCTATATGTGTTTCATTGTAAGCCTTTTGGAAATGTCCATGGGTTGTTCTTAGAGGCCTCTTCATTGCGAACTAAGTTATTGAAGTTGACATAAAAATATTCGAGTGGGAAGATTCCAACATAGCTTTCGAATATATCAAACCTCAACTACTTGGTCCTACATGACAATAAATTAAATTAGATCTTGAGTAGAACCAACTAGTCCCCAATATGGTCTATTATTGTTATATTTACTCAAAAGGACTAAAAACGTACATGTTAGGCATGCATAGCATGAGGGAGAGCTCATGGTAGAATTATAGAAGTAGAATCATGGAGGAAGCATGATTTTGAATAGCAACATCAACATGGTGTGGTGAAGATCCTACTAGCATGATCATGTCCACACTACGAACAAGAAGAAAAGAAGGTATAATGAGCTCTAAGGAAGTTTTGCATGCATTAGGGTTTCAAGGCTTGCATGTTATTTCTATGATGTTATTCACTCGTGTCTTTAATATTTTATGCATTAATTATATTTATGAGTGAATGGTCATTTTACTTCATCCTTCTAAGCACCCTTCGTTGTAGTGATGCAGCATCCAATTTACTTATGTTGTTGATCATTCTCATCACCGACTTCTTGGTTGAGTAGCGCTTACTTGGGAGAGTGAGTCACTTAGTTCGGCATTCATATCAATGAGTCTATATCACCCATGTAAATCACTCTTATCTTCGATATATAACCATGTACATTGTTTCTTATATCACTTTAGTTGTGTAGTCACTTGGTCTCTGCATGCATAGAAAAGAGCCATGAGTCTTTGCATAATCATTCATGTCCATTGGGTGTTGATACCCATGCATAGAGATCAGCCATATATCATCCACTTATGGTCTTCCATTATCATTGCTGTAGCCTTGTATTTCATGAATTATAATTGTATTATCTCACATTACCATTTTTCTAATGGTAGAGTGTTTCTATAGTCAAGCATGCATTGGAGACAGTCATCTTGAATGTTTTGCAGCCATAAGTGCGATTGCTAATCCCATTATAGCAACATTTACTTCATTGTTATAGCAATATAATATGCTTATGATGCCGTGTACTTTCATTTGGTCATAGTTGGAGGAAGTCTTAATATATTTTGGGGCCTCCTGCATTTGGTAAGGGGGCAAGGAAAACAGTAAATCCTATCAAAAAATAACATGGTTTGGGTGTTCACAACCCCTATTATATCTTTAAAGGGAGCATGATCAACATGAAGAATTGCATGGTGTTTGCGGCAAG
Organism: Pinus taeda; assembly: GCA_000404065.3. Classification (NCBI taxonomy): domain Eukaryota; kingdom Viridiplantae; phylum Streptophyta; class Pinopsida; order Pinales; family Pinaceae; genus Pinus; species Pinus taeda. The sequence goes on from APFE031511489.1 coordinate 88,108, forward strand.
GAATGTTGGTTGCATGTGGCAATATTTCCTTCATTTCCTCATCACTATTTTGTAATGATGTTGGCACCTAATCATGTTTCATTAGAAACAATTTTGGTATGAGACTTGCGTATTAGTACTAGCATGCTGTATTTAATAGTGTCGGAATGGTGTTTTCAAATTGATTAGACCAACCTTTTCCATTGATGTCAAAGGGAAGAGTGAAGAAGCCACTAAAGTGATAGTGGAGACCAGAAAATTAGAAGTGAAGAAGACGTAACACCCGAGTTATAATTAAAATAATTAGTTGTTTGATTGTTACTATTACTACTGATTTTACTAGGATGGGGACAAATTGATTATCTTTGGAAAATAATTTTTAAAGTAATAAATAAAGTTGTTGGTTTTATTTATGGAAATCATGATGAGTGACACCAAAGTAGATTAGAATTTCCAGAATTCGAGAAGAATCAAATTCAAATTGATTTTCCCAAACTTAAAACATATGGATATATATAATATCTTGGTGGGAGATAAAGACCGAGGATAAAAGTGCTGCATGGAGAAAACCAAACTTTTTCTTTTAGTAAAAATAAATGAAAAGCCTAGGCTAAGGGGAAGGAAAATTATGTGAGCAAGACAATGTTAAATAAACATTATCAAGGCTGGGTAGAGGTTAGGGAGGCCTCACAAGTTATCATAGCTCAAGTTATCATAGGTTAGGGGGAATGAGAGGTGATTCAAGGTTAGGTGGTTCGGTGCTGCAAGACATATATTTCCAACATTGGAGTAGTGGTGGGAGGATCTTGCACTCACTAATAATCTTAATAGTATTCATAATTATGTAGTTCTCAGAGAAGTAAATGTGTGAATTATGTTAGGATGGATTGTTCTTATATATTGTATATAGAATGTATAGGATGAATACTCTGTGCTGAGAATATATTGTATAATTACTCCACAAACAATTTCTTCATTAGGTTTTTAACATCTTAGTCACTCAATTTATTATAATATAAATATTATTTAATTTTTTGTTATTTGAAATTCAAACTTCCAAAATATTATTATTTCTATATTCAAGCTTCTGTGATCCATAATGAATTAAACAAAGTCTTTTAGTAGAAATCACATGAGAGGATTTTGTGGCTGATGTGTTTCGAACCAACAAGTGTGGTTCATCATGAGGACTAGATGAACCAAAGGCTTAAATAGAGAGCAATGTAGAGACATAATTTCAAGTAATGGCTATATTTGTTCAAATATAGCGGTTACTTCAAATTATGTCTCTACATTGCTCTCTATTTAAGCCTTTGCCATGGTCTACCTCTTCATGTGATCCTCATGATGAACCACACTTGTTGGT